>CM028137.1:838717500-838910000 GCA_016271365.2 Neoceratodus forsteri
TCTCTCCGGGCAGTTCAGAACAGGAGGTTGACTGCGTTTAGTTTAATCATAATGAGTGATCCCTTTGAAGAAACAAGATTACTATGGTGAATAATTTTTTCTTATCCTCCCAAGTATCCCCCCAGTCCCCTACCAGACCATACCCCTCTGCCCTGCACCAGCCCCTGAGCCACTTATTTACCTCTCTAAGTTTTGGCTTAGTCACAGCAGATGCTCTAGGTACTGGTAGATTCTCAGAGAAAGAAATGTTACTTCCTACAGAGTGACAAACCCTTGCCAGCTCCCTGAATCTAGCCTGTATTTCTAGCTCACTATTCCCTTCCAAATCATTTGTCCCCAAATGTACTAGGAAGTCTGGGGATCCCCCACAATCCAATGCCAACGAGTATAGGTGGAATTTGGCCCTGTGTACGGATAGGCCTGGCATACATTTAGCCTTGACAGGTCTGCTATTATTCTACTCTTCCCCCTCCCATTGAATACCCCTGATCATGGAATCCCCCAGCAATATCACCTTCACTTCATCCCCCACTTTATTAGCCCTCTTTCGTCCTTCCAGACTCTTCCTTCTAACATCAAACCCTTGCTTGCTCCTACCTCTCCCATCAACCTAAGGGTCTTTATTAGCCCGTTTAATACTGTCCAGGCTCCTCCTTCTGTCAGCAACTCCCTGCTTGTTCCTCCCTTCCCCATCATCTGGGGGGCCACCTTCATTTGCGGGCCCTACCATACTCCGTTTACCTGCAACTGCCAGTTTACTCCTCGCCCCCAATCTCCTGGGTGTCCAGAGTTTGCCCCCGATCCATCCCTGTCTCCCTTTTTGATCTAAAAAACTCCAATCCCCAACCCGAATAACCTCCCACTGCTTCCCCATCCTCCTTTGGACCGGCACTTCCCACCCCATTTGCTATATTCCTCCCTACCCTAATCTCCACCTCACCTGGCGAAACATGTCTGGAATCTGACCTAACTAGGGAACTCCCTACCGCCCCCTCCTCATTGATTAAATTCCCCAACCTGGTCACTGACCTATCTCCAGTCTTACCTCCTTCCACTCTATCCTCTCTCAGTGCCCCCCCCCATCTATCACATTACCCTCCAACACAAGCTCATGTCCCTCCCTCCTCTGTCCTTTCCTTTGGTTCAAGCTCCCTTCTCTGTCACCCTCCGCTTTCTGCCTACTGACCAAACTCTCCCTATCCACTTGCTCCCCTCCCACCATCTTCCTCCGCTTCATCACCCTGGTGTAGTATGGTGAAACGGTTTGTAAGCTTGATGCTCTCCCCCATTTTGCTCACTCCTAACTCACCCTCCCTCATCCTCTCCCACTGAGCAGTCCCTTCCCTACAGCATGCTTCCTGTATGTTGTTTACTTTGCCCCCTACACCCCCAGAGTAGCCATATGATCCACCCAACCTGTGAGATAAATCCTTTTTTCCATGTCCACTAGTCACCCTAGGTCTGCCAAAATGACGTTGTCCCCCCACTCCTCCGGAGAAGCCATTTGATTCCCCCAACCTCTGAGATAAATTCATTCTGACTTGTCCACTAGCCCCCTGATATATGCCAATCAGACGTTGACCACGTCTACTCACACTTGATCCATACCCCACCTTATCTCCCCATCCCTCGCCTCTCCTTCCCTCCCTCCTTCCAGCTGCCTTCTGACCCCTTTCCTAAAACCCTCCAGTTTAAAACATATTGGGCACCCACTGAACCTCCATGCCCAGTTCAATATTATGGCTGCCCCACATCCCGTACACCCAATCACCCTTCCAAAAATGCCCGATCTAATTTCCCCCCACCCCCATTTTGGGTGCGAACAATATGAACCCCACACACAGTACCCAGCCACACAATATGTTAAACCAATGCCTTTCCCCCTCTATTCTGCAACAGGTAACAAGTACCCAGCAACACGATTTGTTAATCTATTGCCCTACCCCCTCAATCCTGCAACCAATCCAAGCTACTTATTGCTCAGTCCCAGTCAATCACACCATACTCTCCCCCAAGGATCTGCCCCCACAGACCATTTAATAGAGGTCGGGGCCAGGGTGGATGGTGTGGCGCACAATTACAGCTCTTTTCTGAGTGAGGTGGCTGGGTCAGACTTCTGCAGTCCAGGCGTAGTTTAAATTTGGTGCCCTCTCTCCCGATTAGTCCACCAGCTCAGAAGCTCCCTTGAACCCTGGCCCACTGCCAGGCTAAATAAAAACATAAAAAAATAATCAGAAAGAAACAAAGGTTATTCTCACAATTAAAAAAAGAGTGAGGCTCCTACAAAGATCAATTATTACACACATATAAAATAATTGTAAAACACCTGAAATATACCATCTTGCAGTCCAAAAGAATCCTAGAGTTTCGTTTGGCACACTGTAAAGACAGTTACAAATCCTTATATTCATACCTTAATAATAAAAAAGATAGTAATAGACATATGGGACCCCTGACTGTTAACGACTCACTGAAAACAACTGACAGAGATTGCGGATGCTTTCAATGAGAAGTTTTGCTCCATCTTTACAAAAAAAAGAAGTCTCCAAACTTAAATCACATTGAGCAAGTACTTTGTTGGATTATATCTCACACTGACACACTTGAAGCCTTACAAACTCTAAAAAAAAATTCTAGTCCAGGGCCTGATAATATAACCCCTAGATTTTTGCTTGAGACATCTGAGGCTATAGCTCAACCTTTAACTCTCATTTTTAATATGTCACTTCAAGAGGGTTACATCCCACATGATTGGGTTAACGTCACAGTCATACCTATATATAAGAAGGGTAATCACTCTAATCCTGAAAACTACCGTCCAGTAAGCTTAACTTCGGTAATAAGTAAATTAATGGAAAAAATAATCAAAACATTTCTAGATCAGGAAATAATTACTATGAACAAAACCGATAAAATGCAACACGGCTTTAGGTCTGTGCTTTCTTGTACTACAAACTTAGTTTGCTTTTACAACTATATTAGTGAAGGACTTGATGGAGAAACTTATGGATGTAATCCTTCTTGACTACAGTAGAGCTTTTGATAAAGTGCCTCATGATAAACTACAAAAACAGGGGTTTTCTCAGTCACTGGTTAGATGGGTATCCTGCTGGTTGGCCAATAGACGTCAGCAAGTGAGGATTAATGACACCCTTTCCAATGTAGGTTGTGTTACCAGTGGGGTCCCTTAGGGCTCGGTCCTTGGACCTATTTTATTCAACCTTTTTATTAGTGATATGCAAATCTGAGCCGATAACCTCCTAGTTAAATTTGTTGATGACACCAAAGTTGGGGGTGTAGTATCCATGATTTCAAATAGGCTTACACTAAGTAACAATTTAAGAACCACTGAAAAATGGGCAGCTCAAAATGGAATGGTGCTAAATTCTGATAAATGTACTGTGCTACATTATGGTAAAACAATCCAAGGCAGCGTTATACACTAAATAATTTACCCCTCAAGACATCAACATAAGAGAGAGATTTGGGAATCATTATTAATGACGAATTATCCTTTACAGATCACTGTATTAAGGTATCAAAAACCTCAAACGCGCTATTGACTCGAATTAAACAAACATTTGTTTCCAAGACTCAGGAATGCATCATCCCTCTCTTCAGGACCCATGTCATGCCTCATTCTGACTATGGGTCCCCATTTTGGAGCCCATATCTCAAACAAGATATAGATAGAGTGGAGAGGATCCAGAGGAGGGCAACAAAATTAGTGCCCAGATTTTCAAACAGAAACTATAATACTAGGTTGAAAGAAACTGGACTACACGCTTTACAAAATAGACGAGTAAGAGGAGATTTATTACTGTTATATAAAATTTCTAAGTCCCAGGACCTAATGAGCCAATGTAGCTTAGAGTTCTCAAAGAGAAAGAGTTCTCCAAGACTCAACAACAAACAGATCGATGTGGCCAAAGTAAAAACAAATAAAAGACAACACTACTTTACTGTAAGAGCACCAAGACTATGGAATAGACTACCACAACATTTAGTAGATAGTTCCAACCAGACTTTTAAAAGATGTCTAGATCAATGGATGGAATCAAATAGTTTCTGGGTTTAATTATCCCACCATGGTGGTGGGGGACAATCTCGATGGGCTACAGCCTTCTTTTGTCCTTAACAACCAAGTAAACCAGCTTTCCCGACTCTGTCCTCACCAAAGATGGTGCATCCGATAACTGATACTGCAGAGTCAGGGGTATCCTTTGAGAGCCAGGTTTCTGCTAAGGCTAGAATATCAGGCTGGTGTCGGGCTGCCTATCTCTGGAGGTAGTTTTAAAACTACTCTGTAAATAAAATACTATTTTATGCCTATATTACTGGTGTAAGCAACCTACATTAGAGTTTACAGAATTTGTTAGTTGAAATTGGTTACTGAACTACAAATTAGTCCCCAATAAAACTGAAACATCATTAAAGGGAAATGTCCATGTACCATCAGGCCCCACTTCTGTATGAAGTGGGGCCCAATTAGTTATACTTACTGGGCGGTATTTTATTTAAAATTCTATCTGGTTGATCCTGTGCCCTCCCTGCCAGCATTATGCATTTCAGAGTCCCTCCCAGAGCATGCCCACAACCACCCGCAGCTGTCCCCAATATGACGTGTCTTGCGGTGATCAGCCTGGGCACTTCTATAGTATTATAGTATTGGCATTACTGTCAGAGAGCTACGGTTTGGAGCTGACTTGTCTCTCTGATAAACTGAGACCAGGTGCAGACTGACAGCCACCCTAGCAGTCTGTACCTTGTCTTGGCATAACACGGACACACGCAGGATCCAAATTGGAGCTATTTGAAGCTATGGCGCTTTGGCAGTGACAGATCGCTATAGTTTCAAATAGCCCAGTTTGATAATCATGGTGTCCCAGTAGTTATAATGAGACCAGGACTGACTGCTAGGGTGCCTGTCAGTCTGCACTGGTCTCCATTTATCACAGAGACACATTGCCCAAACCGTAGCTCTCTGACAGTAATGCCAGTACTGTATGATAGATGCCTCGGCTGATCCCTCGCAAGACACGCTATACTGGGACAGCCGTGGTGGTTGTGGACGCACTTGGAGAGAGACTCTGAATCATAAAATGCCGGTGAGGAGGGTGCAGGGTTAACCAGATAGAATTTTAAATAAAATATAAGTAATATAAAGTAAGTACAAAAAGGGTTTATATTTCTGAAACTGCTATTTGGGCCCCACTTCATACAGCAGTGGGCCCTGATGGTACATGGACATTTCCCGTTAATGCCATTGAATCACCCCACAAAAATTAAAACCTTTTTAAAATTGTTTGCATATGACCTGCCTTGATGGAGGTGCTTTTGATAAGCTTCCTATTGTATACAAGATTTTTGGGCACTGTCCTAGACTCTAACCTCAATTTTGCTGGGCGTTATCATAGACTCTGACATAAATTATGATTTTCCTATAATTTGTAACTAAAAAGATCTTACCTGTCAATATTAAATTGTTATTTATGCAGGTTTTAAAAATAGTTTATCAGGGGTGCTAGTCAATAGCCTAAAGGAGCAGATATTGGATTTTAGTGCTCCTGTGCTTGCTTCTATAAAAGCTTAAAATTAAGCCCTTTTGAGTTATTATGCAATTTTCAAACTTGTATATTTTGACTAAGATCTTAGAGGTGAGCAGCATGGGAAAACCAAAAGATTTCACTGCAAGTATGGCCTTCTTTAAACCTAAAAGAAATCAGTCTGGACAGAAGCAGTTAGGTGAGGCCTTAAATGCAGCGGCAGGAGTGAAGATGGAGCCCAGGAGGTTTCCTTGGCCCAGTTACTAAGATGTTGCAACAGTTATTAAAATCCATGCAGGACTTTGACAAATAAATCGGATGGTTTATACAATCGAGTACATAGCATAGAAACTAAAATGGACTTAGCTGAATCGCAGATGACGACTGTTGCAAGGTACGCAAAGAAAACTGTGAAAGCTACTGAAAAAATGATGCAGGAGAACCTTTTAATCCGACATTGTTTAGAAAACATATAAAACCTGCAGCAGGCCTGAAACCCACAAATCTTGGGTATACTGGAAGCTGAAGGGGAGGATCAGAGAATTTAGTGCCGTATGGCTAGAAGCAGATTTGCAACTACTTGAAGAAATCCTTCCCTTATGCTTTGGTAAGGTCTACAGGATGACTCCATGCAGAGCCCAACAAGTGGAGGCAGGATTGTGTACCATGCTGGCAGTGCTCGATGAAATAAATAAGAACAAGTTATTCGAGCAACCAGGCACCATAGTCCCATTTGTTATTCAGACTTGGCTGTTTCCATCTATCCAGATTGTTATTTAACCAGACAGGAAAGCAGTGTGTTTACTAGGTTTTGTATTGGAGAAAAGAAGGCTGAAGCTCATCTAGATTTTCACCCACGATCATGTGGGCGATTTATTTGGTTGGGTTGTAATGTAACCACCTATCAAGACCTTTTTTTAAAGTATCAGTATCACCACACTCAACCATTATCTGTGGCAATTTGTTCCACAGCCTGGGTGCCCTTACTGTGAAGAAGTTTTGTCTAAGATTGGTCCTAGCTCTTGGTACTGTAAGTTGTTTAGTATGTCGCCTAGGGACAGTTCTATTTGTATTAAAAACTAGTCCACATTTTGCCATAAGATCTGGGGATTGCACCAACTTGTATAGTTGTAAAAGATCCCCTCTGTCTTCTATTTTGCAGAGAATTTAAACCAGTTTTTTTCAATCTAGATTGATAAGTACATGTTGATAATCTGGGGACCATCCTAGTTGCCCATCTCTGGATTTTTTCCAATCTATCAATATCACCTCTAAGGTGAGGGTTCCAAAATGGGGACCAATAGTCAAGAAATAGTCTGACATATGCCTGATATATTGGAATCAGACAATGTTCAGATTTAGAGACAAAAGAACGCTGTACCTGTTTTAGTAGTCCATTGGTTGTATTTGCCACTTTCAAACAGTGATCCGTTGAAGTGAATTTAGAGTTAACCAATATCCCCAAATCCCTTCCTTTACTAGTAGCTTTAAGGGGGGTATTATTAATATAGTAAATGTTTTTAGGATTATGTGTTCCAAAGTGTAAGACTACACATTTATCTGTATTAAATTCCATTTTATTTTCTAATGCCCATAATTCAATGTTGTGTAAATCTAATATAAGTGAATCAAGGTTGAGTTTGTTTCCTACTAATCCCCCAAGTTTGGAATCATCTGCAAACGTAGATAGTCAGTTTTGGCTGTTTATTTGCATGTTACTAATATAAACATTAAACAACATTGGTCCGAGCACAGAGCCCTGAGGAACCCTGCTTGTAACTAAACCACAGCTGGAAAAGCTGTTGTTTACTACAACTCTCTGAGTGCGATTCATCAGCCATGCATTAACCCAGTTGACTAGATGGCTGGAAAAGCCCAATGATTTCAGTTTGTTAATAAGGTTTTTGTGAGGAACCTTATCAAAGGCCTTACTATAATCAAGTAAAATAACATCCATTTGGTGCATATTATCCAGGCCCTGACTGATGTTGCTATAAAAAGCTAATAAATTTGTTGTGCAAAAATGTTCTTTTAAACCCATGCTGTGTATTATCCATGATGTTTAATGTCCTCATTTCTTTTTCAAATAATGTCTTGATTATTTTTTCCATAATTTTACAGATGATAGAAGTAAGACTTCTAGGATGGTAATTCTGGACCTTGGATCATCTTCCTTTTTTATATCATGGGAGTAACTTGACGCAGTTAACCAATCTTTAGGAATTTCAGCTACATGCAAGGATTTGTTAAATATTATTCACAGTGGTTTCATTTCTTCTGCTGTTTCAATTAGAAATCTTGCTCTAATTTGATCTGGCCCTGGGCTAGTGTTTTTTTTTTAGTGATTTGAGAAGGGTAATTTCAGAAGAAGTAATGTTATATATGCATGAAACACTTGCATCAGCTTGGGGGGATGAGAGTCTTTGGTTTTTTTTTGTTGTTGAAAAACTGAGCAAAAATAAGAGTTGAATAAATCTGCTGTTTCTGTGTCGGACTGGATAATGTTGCCATTTTGTGTGATTGAGCCAATTTTCATAGTATTTCCCTTTTTAGTATTAAGGTATGAGAACAATGCTTTGTATCCATCCTTGGTATATGCTGATTTAAGCTCTATCTTCATCTTAGCTTGTTTTATCATTTGTTTTAGTTTTTGTAGTGCTTTTTTATAATTTATGTAAGCAGAAGCTTTATCCATATAATAACTAGATTTAAGTTTTATAAAGAGTGTTTTTTCTGTTTTATTTGGGATCTGATAGATTTGTTTAACCATCTTGATATTCCACCCTTTTTATTATATTTATTTCTTTTGGGTACATGAGTTTCCTCAAGTTCAGAGATTATAGATTTTAATTTATTCCATGCCTCATTTGATGATAGTGGATTGAGTATTTTTTCCTAATGAATACTTTTTAATTTATTAATAATGTTTATAAAGTCAGCACTGTCGTAATTCCTGTATCTAGTTGATTTTAATAGGCTGTGGTGGTCACATATTAACTCAAACAAAATCGAGTAGTGATCACTATTCCCATGTGGGTCCAGAATCTGAATGTTATTAAGTTTGTGGCTTATATTTGTAATAAGAAGATCTAAAATATTACAGCCTCTAGTCGGTGAGGTAATAAGTTGCGATAAGCCATTATCTGCTAAGATATCTACAAACTCAGATTTACTACTACTTGAGAGTGTAGGCCAGTCTATATGTGGCATATTGAAATCACCCGGGATTATCACATCTTTCTGTTTAGCAATTTGTGCTATATCCATCATCAAATCTGTTTTATTAGTTGCCTCAGACATTGGGGGGTTATAACAATTTCCTATAATAAGTTGTGTGTGTCCCTTTAATTGTACTGATACCCATATACTTTCAGTATTATTTAGGGATGGGATCTCAAAGGAAGGGATATCCTCTTTTATATATATAGGCAAACCCCCCACCTTTTTTATCAACTCTATTTTTATGTAAAGTTTATAACCCATCAGTTGCTGATTCCATAAGGAGTTTGAATCCCACCAAGTTTCTGTTATTGCTATAATTCCTAGATTTAACGGTTTACTTTTAGCCTCTTAC
Organism: Neoceratodus forsteri; assembly: GCA_016271365.2. Taxonomy (NCBI): domain Eukaryota; kingdom Metazoa; phylum Chordata; order Ceratodontiformes; family Ceratodontidae; genus Neoceratodus; species Neoceratodus forsteri. The sequence continues at coordinate 838,726,621 of CM028137.1, forward strand.
TCCATCAATTTAGAGAGGTTTAAAGATTGAGCATTTAATGACAGTATGTTTCATATTTTCTGGGGCTGAATACTAGATGATGTCAGAGACGTGGGAATATTCCCATTCTCCTCTTTTTTATTCAGTTTAAAAGGGCATTGATGACCTTTAATAGGGATTTTCCCAACAAGGAGCTACCTTGTCTACTAAGATGAAGACCATCCCAACTGAATAATGGGGTTTTATCCTCAACATTTTCCCAGTGGGTTATGCAAGGGATGTTTTGCTTAATACACCATTGGTGTAACCGGTTAATTATGGATTTTATTTTATTAGAAACTGATGTAGTGGCTCTAGGAACAGGTAGGATTTCTGAGAAACAGATTGTGCAACCCTTATCAACAAGCAATTTGATGGAGTCGGGCACATTCTGCAGGAGTTGAAAGTGCAGCACTCCTGTGTTTTTTCCCTCCAGATTGCATGTGATCACAGGCAGTCAGGAATACATTTTCTTGAACCTGAGAGATGTGGATCATTTGGCAGAAAGCTGAAGGACCGATTGCCTCAGTGCTCATGTAGCCCCCTTGCAAATGGGGGTTCCCAAAAGTCTTATAGGAGCTGGCTAAGTGCTCCCAGCCTGAATGGTGTTTGGTGTTTAAGCAGCTTAACTGTGAGTGCTTTTAGAGTCTGTGGTACTGTTTCTTTAAGAGCTGCCTGCTTGCAGGCTAATTTAGTTTGAATGGGGTTGGGGGGCTCTGTGTTTAATGCTCGACTCCAGCCCGAGCTGTTGTCTAATCGCTAAGAGCGCAGAGGGAGCCTAATTGAAAGATGTAACTGTTCGCCAGAAATCATAGTGTTAATGAAAATGCAGTTGTCTAACCCGCCTTTCTTGCAGCTGGGACTCTGTGTGTTGTGCCCCTCCATTTTGGACCTGAACTGTTGAGCTGGGCCAGTTGGGTTAGGGGAGCCCTAAAGTGGAGACTGCTTGGAGCCAACCAGAACTTGGAGTCTCACCTGGAGCCTGCTACCAAATGGGAGTACATGGCAGGTGCCTCTGGGAATTGTAGTTTGGACCTTGGCGCCTTTTTGCACCAGCAGAGGGATCCCTGCTGTGATTGACAGCCAAATCCACCAACAGAACTGGTATGAAACCAAAGGAAATGCCCTGAACTATTGCTGGGAGGGTCAGATGCGTGTTGACTGAGTAAGGAGAAGGAGCTCTGTTTGCTGCGGCATATAGTTTGCGCGGGAAGTGCGTGGGAGGCCCTGTAGTCGGCCTGCAGCCGTTAGAGTGAGTGAGTCGGGCTGAACCAGAAATCGGAAGAGAAAGCAGAAGTGTGCAGAACCAGGTTTGCCGGTAGAAGACCGAAGGTTTGCTGAAGTGCGATTGGCCTGTTGGGGACTGCTGATCCTGTGTGTGCTCTCGGGTAGTTTGTAGTGTTTGCGGTCGGGATCAAGAAGCAGCTGCCCGGTACAGTAATTTCCTTTACATATGAATGTGTCTAGTGCTTGTGGGGAATCGCAATTCCATTCCCCTGTTACTGTGAGTTGTGAGCTGAAGCTGGAAGCTGAACTCAATTTAATCGGACTGAATCCACCTGCTATTCAAAGAAGTGGGCTCTGTCACAAGGGCCTCATTTCCATGCCCTGTTTTCTGGCAATCCAGATCAACCATTTCTTTCAGGTTCTCTACTTGGGGGTATCTTGAGTACAAATCAGGGAAACTCCCTGCACCTTTCATTTAATCAGAGTGTGTCAACTGATTTCTGTGTGTTTTCTTTCTGTGGACTGAGCCATCCGGCTCCGGATTACAATTGTGTGCTGTGCTTATATTTTCCTCCTACAGGGCCCCATCCAGCTACACCAGCTGGCCAGCTCAGGGCAATGGACCTGGTTAGCCCCCCCCCCCAATCCTGGGTACCCAGAGTGTGACATTTTGGACCCCTATATGCATGCACAGTACTGTGAATCGAATATTTCCAAACCAAATCAACCTGATTGCCCCCCTCCTTGTTACTGCCCCCTCTAATAAATCAGACTTGTTGTTATTGAACTATGTTCTGTCTGTGGTGTCAGCACATGTGACATAAGCATTGCATTGTGGCTGTGTGTATTATCTACCTTGTTTTACAGGAGGTCCTCAGAGACGTGTTGCAAGAATCAGTCCAGAGGGTAAGTGGTTACTGTATGTGTAAGAAGTGTGCATATATGGGGTATTGGGGAGGTAACTCCAACATACAGCGTGGGTCACTAGTGGGAACAAAGGGGGGTGTCACGGAGTCCCAGAGGGCTGTACCCGAGTTAGTTTGACCTCTACCAACTCTGACCTCTCGGTGGAGGCACCCGCCATTGTAGGTCAAGTTCAAGATAATGCGGCATCACGGGACACAAGCTGTTGGATACCTGTGTGTCTCGACTAACTACAACCAGACACTGTGCCGTTCTCCTTGCTTAACCCTCTTTGAGCTGGAACTGATTTGGACACTGTCAGGTTCTAAAGCCGATTTTATTGCAATGCCACTGCATGTGTCAATAGGAAGCAGTGGCATTACAGAAAGCACTCTTGCTCATAGATTTTTAAACAACGTTAAGATATTGCATAATTTTGCCAAAAAGTACGTGATTTCTGGTTAGCCTGATGCCCGTGGTGCGATTGTACCTTATTGCTTAGTTCCGTTGTACCCCCCCTTTTTCGTACTTCCTAGCAGCTCAGTATGTTAATGTGTTTGCAGTTATTCAGTCTAGTTAGTACAACCTTAATACAATGTTAACTACGTTTTTCTGTAACGCGACATTCTGCTTACAGGTTCCAAGTTCTGGTACAAGGGTTCTAATTTCACTATGTTATAAGTACATGTAACCGGTTTGTGCTGAAGTATAGTTAATATTTTTTGCTATTAGAAGCACCTCTTGAGACCATGGCTTGCATTGTAATGTGTGCTGTTAGAGGGGACATTTTGGGCTATAATGGCAAGTTTATCAAACAAGTGGATTTCTGTTAGACAGTTTATGACACCAGTACAGTCCCATAGTGCATTTCACCAATTGTAAATGTTTTAGTTGTTATAAACTTCTGTTTTTTGGGAAGGACTCTGTGATGTAACAGATGAAAAGGTGTCCTTAATGTTCTGCTGATTATCTGCTGGATAATATATTGTCCAGTGCCATCGCTTTGCTTATACTTTTTACATTTTTTTTTGTAAACTTAAGTAAATATAAAGAAAAAAATAGTTTATCACAGCAATAAAGTGCACAGACAGTTGTACTTTTTTGCATTCCTTGACTATGAGAATGTTACTGAATCTCTAAATCTGAGTTGCCTAGGTACCCAATCACCCTATTGTAATATTTGTAAATGTTGTATTATGTCTACTAGAAGTCCCTCAACAATGATATGTATAATGCAAACTATATTTCCCTGGGTGTTTGAAGGATTGATTTATTACTGGTATATTATGCATTATAATATTGAACAAAATCAGCTTTTTTTTTGTTTTGTTGTTATTTTTGGTTTTCTTTCCTTCTGTTTATCCACAAGACCTGAACCCCAAACATGCTGGAGTACTCCCCACTGTTCCCACATACCCACTGCCCAACTCCTTGTTTGCAGCTCTGGATTTACCCCTCCGGGGGCTACCAACTGGAATTTTCACAATTAGGAGGAAGCAGGGATGGGGAAAGTTTAGAACAGTCATCTGCATGAGTGACACCATTGTTTCCACGTATTTTTCATTCTTCTATATCCCACTTTAACCTCCATTAGGGCATGGCCTGAGACAGGAGACCTTGCTGGACATTTATTGTCAACTGTTGGAGATTCAATGTGAGCAATGCTTGCAGAAGCTTTTAAAAACTCTGATTCGTCAGTTGGTGGTTCTGTGGTAATCCACAGCTAAGTATCGGTCACATGACCGATACTTAGACATGGGATTACTACGCAGCTGCTAACCAGTGAATCTAAACTTTTAGTAGCTCCTATAAGCATTTTCCCACCTTGAATTTTCCCGTGGCTGACCCACGTAGCTGACGTTAGACATGGGGGATTTTGGAATGCTGCTGAAGTGGTTAGACGTTAGAAGCTTTTGGAGTAGGGGAGACTGCAGGATCAACAAGAGAAAGTATATTTTAAAGATACCCAAGTAAGGTAAGAATGCTTCTTTGCACTGAAAATGCACATTGGGGGCTGCCCCACCCCGTAGGTGATGGGCTAATATATGGAATTCCCCTTTGAAAATTGGCTTCCACATACAGAAACAAAATATCTTTATAATAATAGTGAGTATGACTGTTTTTTGACTTTTGTAAAAGACTTGCAGTCGGGTAATCACAAAACAAGCTATAGCTCATTGCAAATGTCTCCCTGTGTTTCAAGAGACAGCTTTTTTTTTTTCCTCGGTTCTACAGCCTGTGCTTTCTGTTGTCCTGCTGTCACTATTAATGGCCTCGAAATACATATATATTCCAGAATTTACCCAAATGTTGTATTTTCTCATTTTATTAGCTAAAATTAAATTGTGCTTGTTCTACCCTTAAGGGACCATAGGCCGATGCTGCCACACGTCTACAGCACCAAGCCATGGATAAATTCATTCATGACCAAGTTTTGAAATTTCTAAACCACATGGACTAAGTACACCCTTTTATAGTACTCACTTTTCTAATGTCAGCAATGTAACTGTTTTAAAAATGAGCATTGTAACCAGGTTTATTTACTAACATACTCTCTACCAATTTCCACCATTAGCCGTCCCATTTGTATGCTCTTTCATGCCATGCACTTTTTGGCCCATTTTTAAGCTTAATGCCCCCCAAAAACCAGCATGAGATCAACTTCTTTATTTAACGCACTTTTTTAAAATTCTTTCTTTTTATATAAATTTGGGCACCTTCATTAACACAACCTTATTTAATTCCTTTTTAACAGTTCAGTCACAGCAGCCCCTTTTGGATAAGTATATTGCTTTACCGAGACCTTCCTGATTTCGTCTCAGGTCTCCAGTTTTTTCATGGCTCAATTGCCTGTATCCATGCCAGTTCTCTCTGTGGGAATCAACCCTGGTCGACCATTTACTCCTTGGGCTTCTTTATTTCCTGCTTTGCTAACCGTCCACTCGCTTGTCCGAAACAGTGAAGTATTCTTTAAACTACAAACCCTGCGTCCAGGATTGGCCATTTTTAACTTTCCACTCATTTCTCCGGCTTTCTGCAGCCTGGTTGAGTTCGCAGTTCAAAGCCCAGTCAGATGGTCAGCCAAATGAACGTGTTGACATTTTGGAGGACACGCCTCCTTCCTCAGAACTGATACAGTACGTTCATTCTATGGAGTCCATATTTATGCTTCCTGTTGCTTAGCAACCTTTAATTCATGCTGATTTCCCCTCTGTTCATGTGTGCCTTTTTACTTTTTATGCTACATATACGGCAGCATACCTTCTTTTTCTTACTTATTTTATTTTTTCTATGATCTTTATATGTCCCAGTTCTATACACTGCACTTTTCTTCTGTAAGCTACTATACTTTCTATAATCTTTGCTCTTCCTATGCTTTTCCATTAAGGATTCGGTTATTTCTGTTTTTACACCTTAGCGCAGTCCCCTCTCGTGCTGTACTCTAGACCGCTAGTGATTATTATCCTCTCATTTAAGTGCATTTTAATTCCTTTTATTTGACCCATGGCATCCTCATTCTGGAAATTAAAAGATCCTGTTTGGCCATTTTAAAACATTAAAAGCGTCTAATTTTCTTTTTCATTTCTCTTTACTCGCATTAGTTAGTGCGTGTATTTCAGTTCGAGCACCGGGGAGCTGATTGTTTTCCAACTTCGGGGGAGCCTCTTAATAAATTTTGAGCATTTTAACCTGTATGGCCTTTTTTGACATTTCTGACCTCCCACATACTTTTTCATCTTTGCACCGTCAATCCCCAGTGAGTATTTATTTTCCAACTTCAGGGTGTGTCAGAACTGGAACTGATAAATCTGATCAAGAATGAACTGACAGAAAAACAAGAAAAAGTGCTTAAAAGAGGGCTTTCCTTTGTACTGACACAGAAAGTAAATGCTTTAAAAGTTAAGGTAGACCTATTTAAAACACACAGATAGTTGCTCCTGAAATTTTTTTTTTTTTCAAAACAACAAGCAACACAAACCACAGTACCAACTATAACGGTAGTGAATGGTGCAACAGGTGAGGACGGAGAAGGTACAAGAGAGTATTAAAGAGAAAAAACTCCATTTTACAAAAAATCTAATTTTATACCAAATATACAGAATAACAGTGCAATCAATACCTTTAGTAAATTAGTAGGTGGTGACATGGAGAAGGTGTTACAAAGATTTGAGAGTCTACAAAATACAAATAAGAATTTAAGCAATACTGAAAGAATAATACTAAAACAAAGGCATTACTGGAAACAGTTATCAAAAAAGGCGATGAGGAGGGGTAGTGTTGTGGGGGAGAGCACTATACATACAAGAAATGGAAAGACAGCTAAGTAACGAAACATTTTACAAAAAACTTAAAGGGGATCCAAGAGAAGAAATCAAAAGAAAATTCAAAATGTGTATAGAAGAAGCTAAAGAGAAAAGGTGGGTCACAGAAAAGGAAAATAACTTTCTTTTGAACTTTTATGTTTATTGGTTATTTTCATTAACATACAGTTAACTTTCTGATGCAATACATATCACAAATGTAAATATTCGATGTCGACCCCACTCCTCTTAATACATACGGATAAAACTAAAATTTTACTGCATCTATGAGATACGTCCTGGAGGGGTATCCCTTCATTGTTTATTTATTGTGTTAATTAAACAGATTACTCGCTGCAATAAAGAACCCATGAGCTGCATGGAATTATTAGCAAAAAGTCCAAAAATAGCTGTCCGTTCTCTGCTTCCTGCAATAGGAAAATGAGTGCCCATGCAATTTCCATATTAGACTTTCCTCCCACACTGACTAAAACCCCGCTTCTCAATGGCAATATAAAGAAAGGCTAATAAGACTTAGCAATTTCTGTGTGTGTGTGTGTGTATATGTATATGTGTGTGTATATGTATATATATATATATATATATATATATATATATATATATATATGTATATATATATATACACTACCGGTCAAAAGTTTTAGAACACCCCATTTTTCCAGTTTTTATTGAAATTTAAGCAATTCAAGTCAGTGAATAACCTGAAATGGTACAAAAGTAGCGGTAAACTGCTAGAGGTTAAAAAAAAAAGTTTAGGTTAGCAAAACTGCTGTAGAAATTGCAAAGAAATCCAAGGTGTCAGTGAGTACAGTTTCCTACACCATCAAAAGGCACTTGGAAACTGGAGGAAACTCTGACAGGAAGAGGTCTGGCAGACCCAAAGCCACAACAGAATCAGAAGACAAGTTTCTGAGAGTCAACAGCTTGCGTGATAGGCGTCTCACTGGACAACAGCACAGAGTGACTGGCACCCTGAACCAAAAGGGCTACCACAGCATTTTGCAGCACCATGCAATACCTTCTGGTCTACGCCTAGTTGGTCAGGAGTTCATCCTACAGCAAGATAATGACCCAAAATATACCTCCAGGCTATGTCAGAACTACCTTTGAGGAAAAGAACAAGACTGTAGGCTTCAAATCATGGAATGGCCAGCACAGTCTCCAGACTTAAACCCCATCGAGCTGGTTTGGGATGAACTGGACAGAAGGGTGAAAGCAAAGCAACCTACAAGTGCAACACATTTGTGGGAACTTCTGCAACAGTGTTGGGAAGAACTTCCCGAACAATATTTGATGTCCATTGTAGGAAGAATGCCACGAGTGTGTTCGGCGGTTACAGTATATCTGCAAAAGGTGGCTACTTTGATGAGTCAAAAATTTAGATTAAATTTTGTTAAACAAAATGATTCTATGATTTCTTTTTTATCTCCAATTGTTTATTTGTTCTATGCTTTAATTTCAGAGTACATTGAGACATTAACCTGCGTAAATTTCAATAAAAACTGGAAAAATGGGGGTGTTCTAAAACTTTTGACCGGTAGAGTGTGTGTATATATAGATATATACCATTTTAAAATGAATCTACTTCTAACAACTTTGTACCCAGCAAAAGATTCAGAAAAAATAAATTACTCCTAACCCAACAATCCCTTCTCTTTGTCGTCCTCCTCCATTACTCTTTCATTTATTAAAACTTATAAGGGGACTGTTTAAATGTCCACAAATGGAAGACGATCTACTCATACAGGTAATGTCTCTCAGAGAGGAACGAATCCTTTAATTAAGGCAAACCTGGATCGTCTAGGAGCCCCTCAGGTGTCCAAGCCTTCTTCATCATCTGACTCTTGTGACACCTCTCTCAGCATCGAGACTGGTTTATGCTGCTGTGCCCACTTCAAATCTTCATTAGGATTGCTGAACAAAAACACCCGACTCTGGTGCAAAATTAGCAACCGGGCAGGGAACACCGTTCCATGGGCGATGTCTGCTTCCCTCAAGATCGCCCTCACCCTGTCAAACTGCTTCCTCCTCTGTCTTGTAGCGTCGCTGAGATACGGGAAAATTTGCACTTGCTGGCCATCCTACAGTAGCGTCCACCTCTGTCTCGCCATTGCCAGGACGCAGCCTCTGGTTCCTGCTCCATCGAGAACCACAACGATTGGATGGGGAGCCTCTGGATTAACTTGCCTCCCATGATAGGCCACTCTGTAGGCTTTCTGTATGTAGGATCTCTGGTCCTGTAGGGATAGTCCCAGTTGTTGCTCCAACCATTCTGCAATAAAAAGGGAGAGATGATCTCCTTCACTTCTTTCTGGCATCCCCACAATACTCAGATTCGCTGAGCGGGCCTGATTTTTCTAGAGACTCTAGTTGGGACCTCAGGTGGGTGTTTTCTTTGATTAAATTGCTCATAGCACCCATGGCCGCTGACGCTTGCTGTTTGGTTTCTGTAGAGGTTGTTTTCAGGCGAGATATGTCTGTCTCTAGATTGGTAACTGTTAGCCAGGGTGTCACATTTTTCAGATAATTCAGCCACCGAGGAGATTAATTTGTTGAGTTTGTGTCTGATACTTTACAGTGTTTCCACATCAGATTCTCTGGTCGGCATATCCATGTGGCCTTGTGCAGATCTAGTCGCTGGGGGACAAGGATTGTTTTTACTTTGAGTTATCCTGTTGCATCTTGTCTTTCTTTTGGTTACCCATTTTGGTACCTCTGATATTCCAACAACTGGTAAGCACTTTTGCACTATGTCGAATGTCCAAGAAATTGTTTTAAAATAGTTTAATTGCCAGGATTAGTGTAGAGTTTCAGTATTGAACCACCGTCTTGCTTGGGCTCCACAGCGCCCCCAGGGAAAGAACTTTCTAATAGCAGAAAACCCAATAATCTACCTGCTACCTAAGGTACATAAAAATAGAGAAAACCCACTAGGGAGGCCCATTGTAAGTGGCCTCAACTCCGTAACAGAACCCCTTTAGAAATATGTGGACTTTTTTATAAGACCGTATGCAGAAGAGGTAAAATCATATATTTCAGACACCAGAGATGCATTAAATAATAATAATATGCTTTATTTAGTGCAATTCTAAATATCAAAATGCTGTACATAATTAAAAACATAAAACAGAACAACTGAACTTAAAAATGATTTACAATATAATTTATACATCAGTTAAAATTATCACAAAATACCAGATTAAATACTGATTGCTTGCTTAAAGAAGTAAGTTATTAGGCCTGTTTTAAAGCTCTACACGGTCCCACACACACTAATCTGACAAGATAGAGAATTCCACAGGGTCGGGGCACCAAACATAAAAGCCCAGGCCCCAGATGTTTTCAACCATACCCTGGGAACCTCCAACAACCCCTCATCAGTTGAGCGGAGAAGACAGCAATAAATATCTTAGAAAATGTGGAAACTGGTGAAAAAACATGGTTAGTTACAAGTGATATAGAAAACCTCTATAATAACATTCCACATATAGAGGGGCTGGAAACAGTAAAAAGCAAACTACAGGGAAGAGCTGGAAACTTGGTACCCCCAAATGAGTTCATATTGCAACTGGCAGACTTAGTACTCAGCAGTAACTATTTCACCTTTGGTACAAGTTTTTACCAGCAAGTACATGGTACAACGATGGGCACGACGTTTGCCCCATCACTAGCAAATATTTTTGTGGGCAACTGGGAAGACAAATACATATGGGATGTAACAAAAATAGGTGGTTGGGACACATCCAAAAATGGATCCGTTTTGTGGATGACGTTCTACTTATTTGGGAAGGAGGGGAAGAAAATCTGAAACAATTCCTGGAATACATCAATAAGTGAGAGCAATTTGAAGTTTGTGTTGAATTATAGTAAAGAAAAGGTAAACTTTTTGGACTTGACAATTTATGTAAAGAACAACAAATTAGAGACCAAACTGTTTAGGAAGGAGACAGGTCGAAATACCATCCTACACCATGACAGTCAACACCCTTCACACACACAAAAGAACATCCCTTATGGGAAGTTGCTCAGAATATAAAGAAATTGCAGTCAAGAAGACGTAAGGTTAGCAGAATCTGCAGACATGTATAAACGGCTGTTGAACAGGGGATATAAAGCAGTGGGATTAGCGAAAGCAGTGGAAAAGGTAACTCAGAAACCAAGAGAAATGTTATTGCAAAATAAAGAAAAATCAGAGATGGAAGAGAAGATTTGTTTTTGCATGGAATATAATAAGGCACACCGGGAAATACAGCACATTATAAAAAAAACATTGGGAGGTACTAAAGGCCGATGAAAGTGTATAAGATGTGGTTGGTAATAGTCCTCTATTTAGCTATAGAAGAAATAAGAACTTAAGATATACTAGTACAAACACATTTCATAAAAAAATTAGCATAAGACCAGAATGGATGCCAGGACCACTTGAGGGTAACTTTTAAGTGTGGTAAATGCCCACACTGCTGTAGTACAAGGAATGCAAAGATGGTGAACCATCCGAGAACAGGAAGAAAATATAAGATCTTACGTGCCTAGATACCTAGGGGATCAAACCACCCTCCTGCCCCAAGCACCACAAACACTGGGAGAACAAGGAGAGAGAGGTCCCACCCAGGCCCAGGTCCTCGGGCTTGAAGTCCGGGTCGTCGGGGATATGATGCCCGCCTCACGACCCTCAAACCTTCCACTGGATCTTCTGCGGCCAAGTCTCCTTGGACTACTCTTCATCCCTTGAAGATGCATCCGCCTACTGAGAAGACTTTCTCGACTGGCGCAGGTAAGACCTCCTCCCGCTCGGCCTCTTCTTCCAAGGCCGACTCCCGGGAGTCAAGCAAGGCCTCCAGTTCTTCAGGCAGCAGGGCCTCCTCCTTGCCATCGAAATCCTTGGACTCAGACCGGTGCCCGCCTTCGGCAGGTGACCGATACTCGGTCAAGAAGTCCACCAAGCACAAGGCCGACCATCCTAAGGGTCACACCTCTGAGGGACATCAGTCGGCCTCAAAGGACAAGTGGACGCAGGACCAATGCCCACCTGCGGCCCCACCGGCCACCGACCTGGTGAAGGTCATTCCGCCGCTGCCGGTTACTGGTCTTCCGATGCTGGCCACCCCGGCGCCTCCCGACGTCAGTTCTGGTACCCATCTCCTTAGTTGCCGGTCCGACTGATGGAGCCTGATGACGGAGGAGCTGACGCCCTCTGACGTTGACCCTTAGGCTTATGCCGGTGCCTCTTGACACAGGCGACAAGGGTTCGGACCCGACGCCGGTACCCCCTGACAGCGTGGCCGGCGCCAGCTCAGCTTGGGTGCTCCTCCACCTGGTTCTTCAGATTGAACTTCTCGCAGGTCAAGGAGCTATTCTCCCACTGGTAGGACACTGTGGAGCATGATCTACCAGTGGGTACACCTCCTCCCATTCCTGTTCCGGTTCCGGTGCCTGATGCCCCGGAACCTTTGGACCTAGAGGCAGGAAAGGAGCTGGCACCCAAAAAAACACAGGGATAAGAGACACAGGAGGACCAGGTCCAGTAGTTCCTCCCGCTCGCCCTCTCCAGACAAGGGGCTCAAGAGGAAGAGTCATAGATCCTCCTCCTCTTCAACCTCGGATTCTTACGTCGACTCTGACACTTCGTGTGTGGACTCTGACATCGAGCCGGATTGAGGGGACCTGGAGGAGCACCCTAAATCCCTTCCAAATGACCCTAGCTTCATGGAGGTGATGAGGCACATCCAGGCCAACATGGGTTGGGACACTGAGGCCCTGGACCCCGAGCGACTGCGGTTGGCTAAATACTTCCACCAAAAAGACCCTAAGCTGGTGGTCATCCCTGCCATGGTCGACACCTTCGAGGATGTCCTGCGCATGACCTGGAAGCACCCTCACTCCTCCTCCACCGTGCCCAAGAAGGCTTATCAGCTTTACCAGGCCCCTAAGGACCATCCTTTCCTGGCTGAACCACCCCGCAGTGGACTCAGTGGTGATTTTGGCAGCTCACGACCGTTCACGGAGGCCCAAACACCTGAGCACCCAGCCACCTGATAGAGAGTCAAAGCAGCTGGATTCTGTGGGGCACAAGGTGTACTCTGCTGCCACTTGCAGTATCAGGAGTCTCGACTTCCTGGCACACATGGTCCAATTCCAAAATGCCCTTTGGGAACAAGGATTGGACATTGTGCAAAACATGCTAGATTGCTCTCAGCAGGCAGAGCTTGCAAACTGCTTCAGACTGACTCAGACATGGGTACCCACATTCTGAGGCCGGCCTATGACTCTGCAGACACCTCTTCAAGGGTGGCCGCCACTGGCATTTGCCTCCAATGCCATGCTTGGCTTCGGGTTTCTGGGTTCGATCTAGATGTCTAGACAAATATACTGGATGCTCCCTTCAAGGGCTCCGTGCTCTTGGCGAAGACACGGAGAGGATCATCACCAGGCTGCTGGACTCCAGCAAGGCAATCCGAACCATGCAGTCCATGTACTGCCCAAAACAGGCCTCGTTTTCATGGCCATGGGGGACATCAAACTCGGCAGCCTCGCTTCCAACCACACTCGCAGCGAGGTGGCTTCAGTCGTTGGGGCGGAGCCAGAGGATCTTCTGCCTCCTCCTGTAGACAGGCCAAGACTGCCACTGCCACCCTCCCTCCCCTCCCACCACCTGACTATCCAAGCTACATTCCTCCCCTAGATGCTCCGTTGGGGGAGCCGGTCGGAGGCCGCTTTTCCCTGTACACGAATGCGTGGAGTCAAGTAACCTCCAAACAGTGGGTCCTCGATCTCATGGAGTTTGGGAACTCCATAGAGTTCGGGACTCTCCTGCTGGACAGACCACCGCCCCCATCCCGCTATCCAAGGGAACACTGAGCGCTGGTCAGAAGGGAGATATCCCTTTTGGACAAGAATGCCATCAAGCCGGTACCTCCGGCTGACACGAGAGTGGTTTCTTCTCCCACTTCTTCCTAGTTCTGAAGAAGTTGGGAGACCTCAGGCCTATCCTGGACCTCAGCACTCTGAATCAATGGGTCTCCTATGAGAGATTCCGGATGATCTCCCTTCCCACTCTCCTGCCATTCATTTCGGCAGGAGACATGCTGGCGTCCCTGGACATGCAGGACGCTTACTTGCACATCCCTATCGCCAGGGGTCATCGAAAATTTCTGAGGTTCAGGTTCGAAGACGAGGACCATCAGTTCTGAGTCCTCCCCTTTGGTCTTTCTTCAGCCCCCAGAGTCTTCACCAAGTACCTGGCAGTGGTTGCTGCAGCACTGCAGAGACGGGGCCACTTTGTGTTTCCTTATCTAGATGACTGGCTTCTTCCAGGTCCCACCTGTTGGAAACAATCAGGGACTCCATTTCACTGTTTCAGCACTTGGGGATCACCATCAACAGGGACAAGTCTCATCTGCTTCCATCCCAGAACCTCCAGTTCATCGTAGCTCTTCTGGATACCACTCTTGGGAAAGTGTTTCTTCCCTCCGACAGAGCAGGTCGCATTCAGGTCCTGACGTACCATCTTGTCAGCCTCAAGAGTTCCTGCAAGGCTCCTCCTCAGGCTGCTAAGGCATATGGCAGCCACCATAGCGTCTGTCCGTCTGGAGCGACTACGCATGAGAACCATCCAGTAGTCGTTAAGGGTTCAGTGGGATCAAACTCTAGACAACTTGGATGTCTTGATCTGGATCTCTGATCCAGTCTGCTGGGAATTACGCTGGTGGATGTCGTCAAAAAATTTGCTGGCAGGCATCCCCTTCCACATAGGGGTACTGTCCTAGATTTTGACCGTGGACGCGTCGTCCTCTGGATGGGGCGCTCACTTGGGGACACATCACACTCAAGGCTTCTGGTCCCCAGTAGAGGAAGATCTGCATATCAACATTCTAGAGCTGAGAGCGGTCCTTTATGCCCTCCAGGCTCTGGTCTCGGTCCTTGTGCCAGGCCACCTCTTGGTACAGACGGACAACACTTCGGTGATGTTCTACATCAACAAGCAGGGTGACACACACTCTTTTCCCCTCTGCCAGGAAGCTATGCGAGTGTGGGACTGGGCTGTGGAGCACCAGCTCATGTTGACAGTGGTACATGTTCCAGGGGAGCAAAACGTACTAGCAGACATGCTCAGAAGGACAAAATCGCAAGCTCACGAGTGGGAGTTGCTTCAAGAAGTCGCAGATCACATCTTCTGTCGGTGGGGAACACCAGACCTGGATCTTTTCACGTCACTGTCCAGAGCAAAACTGCCCAGTTTCTGCTCGCTTGGTCCAGAGCCTGGAGCTTTTGGGCAAGACACGTCCCTCTCCTGGAAAGGGAGGTTTCACTACGCGTTTCCTCTATCCTTTCCGCTGTTGCAGAAGGTTCTCCTCAAAAGCACAATCAGAACCTTCCACCCTTATTCTGATCGCTCCATTATGGCCTCGTCAGATTTGGTTTCCCTTGGTTCAGCGCTTAGAGGCAGAGCTTCCGCTGCCTCTTCCACTATCCTTTCATGTTCTGTCACAGAACAGAGGGTCCCTGATCCATCCGAATCTGCGCTCTCTTCACCGGCATGCCTGACTCCTCATGACCTAGCTAAAGCCAGATTTGGGGTGTCCAGTTAGGTAGCGCAAGTTTTGGTTGAGGAGCGCAAGCCTGCCACCAGGGCCATTTACGTCATGAAGTGGAAACGTTTCTGTATATGGGCCACAGCCAAGAGGGTGGACCCGCTGGTCTGTTCAGTTAACTCCATTTTAGAATACCTGCCTTCTCTCTGAGACAGGTCTCAGTTATTCTTACATCAAAGTACACCTGGCCACCATCTCCGCTTATCACTTGCCAATATCAGATAAGACTGTGGCTCAGATGGAGGTTTCCAGAGCTTTCCTACGAGGTATTCTGCATATCAGACCTCCCATCCGGGATCCTGTTCCCCCTTGGGATCTCCGTTTCATCCTGGAGAAGCTTACCCTTCCTCCCTTTGAACCGGCTATGGAGGCTGAGCTCCGTCTTCTGTCCTGGAAGACTCTGCTTTTGGTAGCCATTACTTTGGCGAGGCACATTTCAGAACTTCAGGCCCTCATGTGTAGAGAACCTTACTTTGTTTTTCACAAGGATAGGGTTAATCTTTGCACTAACCCAAAGTTTCTGCCGAAGGTAGTTTCTGAGCTCACTCTGAACCAATCCGTTCAGCTTCCAGTGTACTACCCAGAACATTCTAATTGGGGGGAAGCCCTGCTTCACTCCTTGGACGTCCACAGGGCTCTCTGATGTTACCTGGCTAGGACCAAAGGGGACAGGAAATCGGATCAACTTTTTGTATCCTTTGCTCAAGGGTCCTTAGGTTGCCCACTCACTAAACAGACGCTTTCGTGCTGGTTGGTTCATTGCATTACTTTTTGTTATGAGAAGCATAACAGGTCTACCCCGGGGCCGGTTAGAGCTCATTCTACCAGAGCTGTCGCTGCTTCTTTCACGGCACTGAAGCGGGTACCAGCAGCTGATATTTGTGCTGCTGCTACCTGGAGTTCTGGTCATACTTTCATCAAGCATTATAGTCTTGACATAATTTCCAGACGCAGAGCAGGGTTTGGCCTCGCAGTTCTGCGGGGCCTGGTTTCCTGAGGGACCTTTCCTTTTCCTGCTGTTCCTTTCCATACTGTTCCCCCTCCCAGGGGTTGTTATATGTTTATACTGCTTGGGAATCTGTCCTAATTGTGGTATCTGCTGCAAGACCTTCCTCTCGAAGTAAGATGGTACAGTTACATAAGAATTTACTGTAATACTAGATCTTTGAGAGAAGCGCTTGCAGCAGGTGTATTTCCCGCCCTCCTTCCCCCAGGGATCAGACCTTTTCCAGGCTGGTCTTCCCTCCTTGTGAAGGAATAATTTTTAGCTCATACTTCTATTGCCTGTTACCATCTCTCTGCTTGTCCCCCCGAACTGGAGCACGTGGGGAACTCCTCCACTATATAGGGTGACACCGGGGGTGGAGCAGACATCAGCGGGGACGATCCCACGTCGGTACTGCTGGAAGAAAAAATTGCCGGGAACCGCCACCAGGTGGCGTCAGTCCTAACTGTGGTACCTGCTGCAAGAGCTTCTCTCGAAGATCTACTCTTATGGTAAGTTCTTACTAACTGTACTATCAAAGGTTTCATAAACTGTGCTACTGAATGTGTGATTTATATGTTGAGCTGCCCGTGTGCTGAAGCATATATTGGCCTGACTAAATAGGCCTTGAAACTAATAGGGGAGCACAAAACAGCAATTAGAGGTAAAAAATATAAAATACGCTATGGCAAAACACTATCAGGAGACAGGACATGAGTCACCAGCCTCATTGACGCATGTGGGACTGGAAAAAGTAGAACTCCCAATAAAAGGAGGCAGTATAAAGGATCTGTTAAGCTTTTTGGATACAGGAGATGCAGACCCTGATTCCTTCTGGATTGAATGAGGACAATGGCTACAGCAATTACTTGTAAAAAAGATGATGACAGTAAATAGATTTGTTAGCATATATAGGTAGAATAGATGTTGTATAGCACACTAAAGGTATGTCCCTTCACGGCAACATAGAATAGGGTTTATGATGGTACACTGAATGTGGAATGGATTAAATACACAAGAAACAATTTTATTTTGAAAGTAGACCCACAGGCTTCCTCATTGAACAAATAATGTTATGACAATAGTACTCTGTCAGAAACCACCATAATCTATGAAAAAGAAAAAAATAATAAACAAAAAGTGGAGGTCAAATGGTCATGTGGGCGAAAAATAGGGTAAAGAGAATTGGAATAATTGACGCAATACCCGTATGTCTAGGGCCGGGTATATGTAATAGAAGTAATCAAGAAGGTAAATAGTGAGTATTAAGATGCGGACATGATCAAGCAGGTGGGAGGTCAAAAAATGGCTGTATAACTTTAAATATTTAAAAAATGTTATGCGATACCCCAAAGTTGGAAAATAAATAACTCACTAGTGATTGATGGTGCAAAGTTGATCAAGTATCCGGGAGGTAAAAAAAAGGTCGTACAGGTTTAAATGCTCAAAATTTATTAAGAAATGAAAAAGAAAATTAATGTTTTAAAATGGCCAAACAGGACCTTTTTAATTTCCACAATGAGGCTGCCATGGGTCAAATAAAAGGAATTGCAATGCACTTAAATGAAAGGATAATAATCACTAGAGGTCTAGAGTACAGTACGAGAGGAGTCTACACTGAGATATAAAAATAGAAATAACTGAGTCCTTAATGGAAAAGCATAGGAAGAGCAACTATTATAGAAAGTATAGTAGCTTACAGAAGAAAGGCGCAGTGTATAGAACTGAGACATATAAAGATCATAGAAAAAATAAAATAAGTAAGAAAAAGAAGGTATGCTGCCGTATGCAGTGTGAAATGTCAAAAAGTAAGACGGCACATATGAATGGAGGGGAAATCAGCATGAATTAAAGTTTGCTAAGCAACAGGAAGCTTAAGTATGGACTCAATAGGATGAACGCATCAGTTCTGAGGAAGGAGGCTTGTCCTCCGAAATGTCAGCACGTTCACCTGGCTGACCACCTGACTGGGCTTTGAACCGCAAACACCACCGGTCTGCAGAATGCAGGAGAAATGAGTGGAAAGTTAAAAACTGCTAATCTTGGACACAGGGTTTGTAGTTTAAAGAACACTTCATTGTTTCGGACAAGTGAGCAGACAGTTAGCAAAGCAGGAAATAAACAAGCCCAAGGAGTAAGTGGTTGACCAAGGTTGATTCCCACGGAGAGAACTTGCATGGATATAGGCAATTGAGCCATGAAAGAAATGGAGACCCGAGACGAAATGAGGATGGTCCGGGTAAAATAATATACTTAGCCAAAAGGGGCTGTTGTGACTGAACTGTTAAAAAGGAATTAAATAAGGTTGTTTTAATGAAGATGCCCAGATTTATATAAAAAGAAAGAATAAAAAAAGTGCATTACATAAAGAAGTTGATCTCATGCTGGTTTTTGGGGGCCATTAAGCTTAAAAACGGGCCAAAAGGTATATGGAATGAAAGTGAGTGCAAATGAGATGGCTAACAGTGGAAACTGGTAGCGAGTATGTTAGTTAAAACCCCTGCCATTTTGCACCTATATCTCTGCCCAGTAAGAGGTATTGAGCTCCATAGACCACTTACAGGTTTATTTTCTGTTTGAAAGTTGAAGCCGTGACTCTGGGCATGTGCATTAGCATTGACATGTGCATTAGCATTGACATGTGACATAACAGTAAAGCTGACATATTGAACAGGTATTTCTGCTCAGTCTTTACTAAGGAAGAGGGGAGTAATGGGTCTGAAGGGAGTACAAGGGGTGAGAATGGTGCAGAAATAGACACAAGTCCCTTTACACGAGAAAGGGTCCTGAAGGAACTGGAAGTAATAAGAGCTGATAAAGCAATGGGGCCAGATGGGGTGCACCCAGGGTCCTTAAAGAACTAAGAGAGGTGGTGGCTGAACCTCTGGCTATCCTGTTCAGCCAATCACTGGAAACAAGGAGGTACCCAAAGACTGGAGGACTGCAGATGTAGTCCCCTTATACAAAAGTGGGAACAAAGAGGAAGCAGGAACTACAGACCAGTCAGCCTCACCTCGGTAGTGGGAAAGATCATGGAAGCACTACTGAAGGAGAGATTGGTGGAACATCTGGTTGTTAATGGACTACAGGACCCAAGGCAGCATGGTTTCACCAGGGGAGGTCATGTCAGACCAACCTCATTGAATTTTTGACTGGGTGACTAGGGAGGTGGATCAGGGAGGGCAGTGGACATGGCCTATCTGGACTTCAGCAAGGCCTTTGACACTGTGCCACATAGAAGACTATTACACAAACTGGGAATATGGGTGTGGGCAGGACAGTAGTGTGGTGGGTAGGTAACTGGCTGGGTGGCAGGACACAGAGGGTGGTGGTAAATGGCTGTCACTCCACAGAGGAAGAGTGACCAGTGGGGTACCACAGGGATCAGTGCTGGGACCGGTCCTATTCAACATCTTCATCAGTGACATTGCACAGGATATAGAAGGCAGAATTTCACTGTTCGCTGATGACACAAAGCTCTGTAACAGAGTAGACACACCAGAGGGTGTAGACAGAATGAGAAGGACCTGCAGAAACTTGAAGAATGGTCAAGGGTTTGGCAGTTGAAATTCAATGAAAAGTGCAAGATAATGCATATGGGCACAAAACCTGGCACAATATATCAGTTGGGGGTGAGGATATAGCATGCACCAAGCAGGAAAGGGATCTTGGGTTGTCATCTCTGATGACCTCAAAGGTGAGGAAACAGTGTGACAAGGCATCAGGTAAAGCAAATAGGATGCTGGGATATATAGGCAGGGGCATCACCAGCAGGAAAAGGGAGGTCATAATTCCGCTATACAAGACACTAGTGAGGCCCCACCTGGAGTACAGTGTACAGTTCTGGAGACCATACCTACGTAAGGACATAGACAGGGTAGAGAAGGTTCAGAGGAGGGCAACAAAGATTGTGCATGGGTTGCATCACAAGTCCTATGAAGACAGGTTGAAGGAACTGAACATGTACTCCCTGGAGGAGAGGAGGGAGAGAGGGGATATGATAGAGACATACAAGTATCTTACAGGGAGGAACAGGGTGCAGGAAAACACTATTTTTAAGCGAAAAAGATGTTTCAGGACTAGAGGGCATGGGATGAAGTTGGAGGGAGGCGATTCAGAGGAAACATGAGAAAGAATTTCTTCACAGAGCGGGTGGTGGACAAGTGGAACACCCTGCCAGAGGAAGTGGTGGGAGCTGAAACAATCACGGATTTAAGAATGCATGGGATAGACATAAAGGAATTCTAGAGGTCAGGGGTAAGGAAATAGACTTCTAGGAAAACAAACTGAACTTACAAGCTCAAATGGGCAGACTAGGTGGGCCATAGGCCCTTATCTGCCGACACTGTCTATGTATCTATGTATCTATGACATTAATGTGCATACCCAGAGTCACGGCTTCAGTTCGCAAATAGTAAATTAAACTGGTTACAGCGCTCGTTTTTGAAACATACTTACATTGCCAACATCAGAAAAGTGAGTAGTATTGGAGGATGTAGTTTGTTCAAGTGGTATACAAAATCCAAAACTTGTTTATGAACATGTTTACCTGTGGCTCGGTGTGGCTCATTGCTGTGGACGAGTGGGAGCATCGGCCAGTGGCCCTTTAGGTCAAGGCGAGCACAGTTTAATTTTGGCTAATAAATATATACACACATACACACACACAGTGGTCATGATGCCAGCAAGGGAAGGCACAGGATGTAGAAATAAAAAAAAGAAAAGTTGACAGTGTCCCTGTACATAATATTCACATAATTTCAAATAAAAAACATCTGAACAAGAAATCTGTCTTACTTTCTGTACATGCTGTATAGTTGTAGTACCGTGGATAGCTACAGATCTTTCTTTGAGAGGGCTCTTGCAGTAGGTAATAACCTTGAGGACTGCACCCCGACATCAGGACCACATGGAAACTTTAGCTAGCAGTGTCTGACTGGGGACTGCCCACCAACCGCGTGACCGACGTCAGCGTGACACTCCAATTCTTTCCTGCCATCGACCTGAGCACGTTGGACCTCGCAGAGATCATCGCTGCAATTTGACCGCTTCAGATGAGTATCCATTTTTTCTTTCTTTAGTGTCATAATATTTTGTGCAGGTCTTCGTCATCTTCTGTCGAGTCACGTAAAAATAAGTGTGGTTCATGCGGCGCACAGCTACCACACAAAGACTCTCACTCTCTCTGCCTCTTCTGCTTAGGCCGGGAGCACAAGGTCAAGGATCATGAGGCCTGTTCTAGCTTCAACCAGGCCACATGGAAGCATCGCTGGCAGGCCCTCGAGGCACATTTATTGAAGCAAAAAATGGCCATGATGGAAAAAGAGCTCCAGAAACTTGGAAGTGCTCTCTTTTTCTCCCACGGACTCCCATCAGCACAAAAAAAAGAGGGATAAAGAGAAGCACCGGGACCAGGACAGGTCCCCCTCTCACATGCGGCTGCCATCGGATGATCAGTGACCTTCCTCCTCCGGGAAGTCTGCTGCTGCTGCCTCCAAGCCTTCCCAGGAGCAGCCCTTGGGTCTCTGCCGCCACTAGTTACAATGGCCGCGGGTGCCTCGGCAGAGTCCGATACTTCCGCCACTCTTTGGCACCTTTTACCTGGGGGGTCTAAGCAGTCTGGCGGTGCCAATAAGCTGCTTGTTTAGTCCTCTGATGAGTACCCAGCCCAGGCTTTGAAGTCAGGCTCCAGGGTCTCTGGTGTCCGCCCGACCACGTTCAATAACCCAGTTGTCTGTCCACCCAACGTCTGCCTGACTGATCAGCTCATGTCGAGGTCTGGTGCAGGCCCCGACTTTGTCCAGTTGCCAGGTTTATCACAGCTTTCTCCAGTTGGGTCTCCCCACCAGGTCACCCCCTCCTCTCCTCTGGAAGAGCCTCCTCTGCCCTCCCCAGATCAACGGGATGCGGAGGTCGGGGTTTGTCCGTCAGATGACACCTTCCCCTAGTTCATCTTCGGACCCTTAGAATTCTGTTGCTAGGTCAGGCCCCCATTTTGGGTGGTCTGATTTTAAGTATTTAATTGGAATGTTTTATATCTTATCTGTAGTGTTTCAATTGTTCTCTGATGTATTTTGATTGTGCGGCACCCAGAGCCTCTGGGATTGGGCGCCTGAAAAATAAAATTTGCCTTGCCTTGCCCTTGACGTCAGATCTCCCAGGTAACCCTCTGGGCCCATCCCCACTGGATCCTCTGGCGGGGATGCTGGCACCGACACCGGGCTTGCATCCCGCCAGTCTGGCATCCAACCCGATTTTCCTGGGTTGCTCTGGGCCAGGTTTCAGGCCTCCTCAGGGTCCTCCTTTGGGTCCCACGGCACCGCCATCGGACCCTCTATCTGGTTACCCTCCATCAGGTCACCTAACACCACATTATCCACCAACCCACATTCCTCTGGGCTACCCACCATCAGGCTGTCAGACTCCAGGGTATTCACCCATTTACTCTTTGCCAAGTTACCCAGCTCATACATACCATACGCCAGGCTACCTGATGATGGGGTTCTCTCCGGGATATCCACTGGCCTACCAGCCCCCTCTCCCTCCTCCTCAACCTCAGGTGGACTTCTGGGCTATCCTTCAGTCCTGGTGGTGGGAGACCAAGGCTCAGCTTGTTTCAGAGCTGAATACTCGCCACCTCTGAGGGATGCTGCCTGGGTTCCATTGGACCAGACGCCTAGGTCCACCCCTACGCGGGACACACGTTAGTCGGCATCAGGCCTGATGAAAGAACCTTGGGCTGGGCTTGCGACAGACAAAGCCCATCCTAGCTCTCGGGAAGCTTCCCGTCCTGACGTCCAGTCTTCAGAGTCCTCGGATCCAGGCTCTAATTCTGACTCCCCTTCCTCTGCGGTATCAGGGTTTGAAACTCCTCCCACAGAGGAGCCTAGGCCTAAAGAGTCCCCAGAATCCCCTCCGGAGGACCCTTCTTTCGCAGACCTCCTGAAAAAGATTACGGAGGTCTATGAATAGAAGTCCAATGCTCAGGATCCTAAATGCCAAAGACTGGCTGAGCACTTGGACATCCAGGAGGCTGCACCTGCCGTTACACCTCCTTGGTTAGAGCCGCATGAAGATCTGGCCTCTACCATCTGGATGATGCCTTCTTCAATACCAGCAGTAGCCAAAAAGGCTGACCGGACGTACAGAACACCAGAGGGTAAAGACCACCTTAGTGTTCACCCCAAGGCAGTCTCTGTAGTCATTGCGGCAGCTCATGACATATTCACTAGGCCAAGATACATGAGCACTTCTCCTCCTGATAAGGAGTCGAGGCAGCTGGATCAGTTTGGGAGGAGATTCTGTTCTTCCTCCACGTTGGCCATGCATACCTTAAACTATGTGGCACACATGCTGATTTACCAGAAGTCTCTTTTCAGTCAGCTGGAACCTGTCATTGAGGCTGTGCTGGACTCCAAGTCCAAAACTATCTTGGCTGACACCATTTGGTCTGCCATGGTCACTTGTCGGCATTCACTGAGGGCCATGTATGACACTGTGGACTCCTTGGCTAGGGGCACAGTCACGGTGGTTAGCCTCAGGAGGTATTCCTGGCTAAGGGTGTCTGGCTTGGTGCCTGACGTTCAAGCAGCCATCCAAGATGCTCCCTTTAGGGGCTCTGTTCTCTTCGGAGGCGATGCCCAAGACATTATCACCAGCCTTCAGGACAAGGGCAAGGCCTTAAGGTCAGTCTACACCATGTACCACCCTAGATTTAAGGCTCAGTAGCCATTTCATTGCCAGGCTAAACGGCAGACAAAACAGCAGCAAACGGCCAGATGTCAGGCAAAACGTCAGGCATCATCAGCAACGGCCGCCCCTCCCGCCAAAGCTCAAAGGGACTCCATCGCGGCTCTCCCCAACCCTCCCTGTGTCTCTTGACTCGCGGTCTGCTCTCCCTTTCCCTCGTAGGAGCTGGTTGGTGGAAGGTTCGCCTGTCACTTGCCGGGGTGGGAGGCAGTCGCCACAGATGCGTGGGTCCTTCAGCTGGTGAGTCCAAGTCACACATTAGAACTTCTGGAGACACCTCCAAACAGGCCCTTGGGAGTGTCCCACTACCCAAAGGTGCACACCCCCCTTGTAAGGGAGGAAATCGAGGCTCTTCTGTGAAACCAAGCTATAGAGCACATCCCCGCAAACCAGATAGGGAAGGAATAGTATTCTCACTTCTTCCTGGTTCCAAAGAAAACAGGAGATCTGCATCCAATTCTGGACCTCAGTGCTGTAAACCAGTACACTCGGTACAACAGATTTCGAATGCTGATTCTCCCAGGTCTGTTACCCTTCCTGCACAAGGGACAGTGGCTCTGTGCTCTGGACATGCAGGATGCCTACCTGCATATCCCAGTGTTTCTGGCCCACCACTGCTACCTCAGGTTCTCTTTCTAGGTGGAGCATTACCTGTTCAGGGTCCTCTCCTTTGGACTGTCTTCGGCACCTCAGGATTTCACCAAGTGGCTGGCGGTGGTGGTGGTGGTGTTGGCGGCAGCAGCAGCCCTGAGACACCAGGGCCACTTTATGTTCCCCTACCTTGACAACTGGCTTCTGTCAGCCCCGTTGCGGGAACAACTGGAACTCTCCCTTTCGGCTACCCTGTCCCTCTTTGCGCAAGTGGGGATTACAGTCAGCTGCACCAAGTCCCACCTTGCCCCTTCCCAGCATCTCTGGTTCATTGTGGCAGTGCTGGATACGGCCCAGGGCATGGCTTTCCTCCCTCAGGAAAGGGCAGAAACCTTAGAGGCAGGCTTGTCTAATAGCCTCCAGTAGCTGGGTTTCAGCCAGGTCGGTTCTCCGTCTCTTTGGCCTTATAGCAGCAGCCATCCCCATTGTTCCTCTGGCCAGACTCCACATGTGTATCTCGCAGTGGACGCTCAGAGTGCAGTGGGACCAGAGGTCAGATGACCTAGACCTGAAGGTCTTGGTCTCCAGTTTGATGCAGCAGGATCTCCTATGGTGGCAGGATCTCAGTAACCTTACCAGAGGAGTCTCTTTTCAATCTCTTCCCCCCATCCAGTCCCTGACTATAGACGCATCAGGGATGGGCTGCGAGGCTCATCTGGAGACCCACAGAACTCATGGGCTGTGGTCCCATTCGGAGCGCTCCTTACACATAAACATGTTGGAGATGAGAGCAGTGCTGTATGCCCTCCAAGCCTTTCAGCACCTTTATTTTATTTTTTTTTTAGTTTTTGTTGACCGGGTAAGTACACTAGACAAATCCTGCCTATTTTCAGGCATGACCCAGGGGAGGGGGATACAGATGAATGCCAACTGACCATGAACCAGATTAAGCTGTTGGTGGTATTTTCAGTGAATGAGGGAATTTTGACCAGGATGCCGGGGAAATTCCCTACTCTTTTCGATAAGTGCCATGGGATCTTTAACATCCACCTGAACTACCACCAATCCTGGCAGATGGGACCTCGGTTTAACATCTCATCCGAAAGACGGCACCTCAGAAGTGCAGCACCCCTCTCATGCTGCACTACAGTGTCAGTACTGGCATATTAACCCAAGTGCCAGATGTGGGAACTGAACCCACAGCCCTCTGATCTCCCGGCCTCAGAGGCGAGTGTGCTACCTACTGAGCCACTGACACTGCCACTGACTCTTGCTTTGCCAGGTCCCACTATTAGTCCAGTTGGACAATATATGTATAGTCTGGTACCTCAAGAAACAAGGGGGCACCCGCTCATATCCCTTCTGCATGGAGGTGATGCGGGTGTGGAATTGGGCAGTTCTGCATCAAATAGACCTCTCAGCAGTTTGTGTTCTGGATATGCAAAACACCCTGGCGGACAGTCTCAGCCACACAAGAGTAAGAGCCCATGAGTGGGAGCTCAAGCAAGCTGTGGTCGGTCACATTTTCGACCCATTGTAATCTCCAGACCTGGATCTGTTCGCTTCCCCATACAATGCAAAACTACCCAGGTTTTGCTCGCTTGCTCCTGGGCGTGATGTTTTCTGGTGAGACACACTATCTCTCTGCTGGACAGGGATATTTTTGTATGCCTTCCCTCCCTTTCCAGTTCTGCAGAGGGTGCTGCTCAAGCTCCAGGCGGAAGGGGTGCGCATGATCCTGATCACCCCATATTGGCCCCATCAGGTGTGATTTCCGCTCCTTCAGCAGCTTGCAGCAGAGCCTCTCGTTCCCCTGCCTCTCTGCCACGATCTCCTGACTCGGGAGAGGGGCACAGTGGTCCATCCAGGGCTGAAGTCCTTTTACCTTCACACGTGGCATCTCATGACATAACTGCTTCATGCTTTGGAGTTTCCTCCAGAGTGGCTCGGGTCCTTGTAGAGGCCAGAAAGCCTTCTACGAGGACTGCATACGCCATCAAGTGGAAACGTTTCTCCATTTAGGCCTTCTGTCCTAAACTTTCTGCCTTTCTGCAGACCTTTCTTGCCTCCCGTGTTTCAGTTCCTTCTGATTCACAGTGCTTGGGACTCAGTCCTCAAGGTTATTACCTACTGCAAGAGCCCCCTCGAAGTAAGATGGTACAGTTACATAAGAACTTACCACAACAGTAGATCTTCGAGAGAGGCTGTTGCAGTAGGTAACCTTTTTCCCTCCCTCCTTCCCCTGTCTTCTGCTGCTCTTTTTCTTTATGTTGGCTCCAGGAACTTCTTTTCCATTTTCCTTTTGTTCCCTTGGGAAATCTCCGATGGGAGAACTGGAGGGCGGTTATGGGGTCCGTCCACTATATAGTGTCATGCTGACGTCGGTCACGTGACATTGGTAGGCGGTCCCCCATCAGACACTGCTAGCTAAAGTTTTCATGTGGTCCTGATGCCAGGGGGTCCAGACCTCAAGGTTATTACCTACTGCAAGAGCCTTTCTCGAAGATCTGCTTGTTTCTTTTTTTTTTTTTAATCCTCTTTATTTGGCAGGTCCTACTGTCGGTCCCTCAGCCTTGGTCATGGCCCCTGGAGCTTCCACCTACCATCTGTTGCCATCCTTCCCCAATACCTCTGGCGGGTGGGGCTGTGGCATCCCTCCCCAGTAACCCGAGTCGCAGAACCAGTGACTGGTTGGGAGAGTGGTGGTGATGGTGGCTAATTGAAGCCCCAGGGAGGGCTTCACATAGACACTGGACCCACTCGCCTTCCCCTTTTTCCTGTGATTTTCTTTCGGAGGTGGGGATGTGCGAAGACGCCAGCGTCTGCCACGCCTCCCATACGTGCAAGCTCCGGTAGCTTGAGCGACTCCTGGCCTCCATAGGACGCTACATCCTTCTCTCCCCTGCCGGCCATCCAGCAATCCGGGTCCGTTCCCGAACATGGGTCGCCGGCGTGGCAAGCAGAAATCCATGCTGTGCCGACAGGCCGGCCAGCGAAAATCTTCTGTTAACGGTAAGTTCTTTTGTAACTGTACTTTAATGCTCTGGGTTTCACATTTTTTTCATGTCTTCCTTTTTTTTTTTAGACCAGCTTGCTAAGGTTTTCGGAAAACTTGCAAGAAATGATCAACTGTCATACAGTAAGTAATCGTTACCTGAAGTAAGTCTGTCCTTTTCAGCTCTGGACATTGTAGTCACTTCTTTTTTTGAACATCAGGTTTATTGAACATACCAGAAAAACATACAGCCGGAGAAACGTCCATGGTCTACGTATTCCTATCAGGATATACTACACTTTTAATATATGCTAGAAGAAATTACAGTACAGAAATATGTTCTCGTTGCTGAACCCAAGGTCATTAAAAAAGAAAATTTCATAACAGCAGCTGTGTGTGTGTGCGCGCGTGTCCATGTGTGTGTGTGTAAAATTGCTTTCATGTCTATTATTACTGTAGCTCAATACAGTGGGTTTTCTTGATGGTACATGGTACCAAGGATTCAGTGGCCTGCTTTTCAAGCAAGTCCTCCATTATAGTTGCCCACAACTACCTTTTCTATTTATTTATTTATTTATTTTATTTAGTATGCTTTTTCTTACAGCAGACTGCAGAATGCTCAGCCCTGCCCTCCCCAGACCCCCGCCTTGCCCCCATGGACTTCCCTCCCGAACTATACCCACTGGATTGCCCCCAGAGCAGGGCCACCTGCACTGACATGAACCAGTGCGGCAGTGGGAGAAGGTTGCCGGCAGGGGTGCCTACCGACATTGCCTCCCTAACTTGCCCCCCCCAGGGTGGGGCACGAGGTCGGCCAGTGCCAGTGGAGGATGGGATAGGTCAACTTGGGGAGTGCCGTGGCTAGAGAGCGGGCATCATTAAGGGTGGCTGCAATGTTTTTTTTTTTCCCCTTTTGCTGCTACTCTGAAGGAGATGTGTGTAATAACACCAGTGTCTGACACCCCCTAAGAAGTCCAGGCATTGGTCACTGTGAAGCCTCTAGCCTGCGCTAGGGGTCCGACTTGTGCCGGACACACAGACCCCCCCCCCGGAGAAGGAGAGCCATCCAAGGGGCGCTCAGTCCTGCTCCCCCAGATGGCCCTCCGACTTCCTGGGTCTAGTCTCACAACTACCTTTCCATGGCAGTGGTCTCCAAACTTCTGTCCCCTTAGGGGAAGCAGTGGCCCATAAGGAGACCTCTTTAACCCACCAGAGACCCTGTCCCACGATCCTACCCCAGGGCTGCTTTAATTTAAATGACTAATTTGTGCTACTTGTATGTAAAGGCTTTTTGACGAAGCCACAGGTCTGCTGGGATTTTTTACCCCACACCCTGTACAGTACCCCTTCTCCCCCTCCCCTCCGGCACCACTGGGAGGATATCTGATAGCCTTTAGGGGTTATGCCTTTAACTGCTACTAGATACATAGTGTTAAATAAATCCTGGGACTGTGCTGTAGAGATGCCCTTGACTGAGATCCTCAGTCTTTTATTCCCATATTTCAAAAATCAACAGCGTATATAGAAGTCCTGCAGTATCAATTATATACAAAAGGTACAGCTACATATAAACAGTAATGACCTAAAAAAGAGAATTCAACCAATGGTGCACCTAAACAAAAATCTAGGAAACCTTGGGGTAAAGAAACATTCCATTAACAGTGTAGGTATATTATTTCTAAAAACCAAAAAGTGATTCAGTCTGATAGCGTCATTGTTATCACATTAAGGTTGTCAGCTTTATTTCGGGGGTATATCTAGGTATAAACAATGAACTTTGGGGAACTTGAGATGTAGAAGGGATAGGCTTGAAAACTATAAGGGGCGGTTATATATGTCCACATAGTGATATTCAGCTGGGTTCCAGACCAGTAGAGCTTCCATCGATTTTGAAATTGTGGTATCTTCTATTGCAGGAAGAATGTGATCCTTTCGAATGTACTGCTGGAGTTAATTATGTCTCTCCACTCCACTACCGTGAGGGCATCTACTGTACCTGTAACTACTTTCTTGTAATTGCCTTGACGGCAGTGGCAGCTATTTTGCTTCCTTACCTACAGTTTCCTTAGGGAAAGTGCCCAACAGATGTGTTCTGGACCCGGGGAGAGAATAAACAAAAGTACTCACAAAATGACCCAAAACTTTCATAGATTCATAGATTGATACAAGTTCAGAAGGCACATGCCCATTTATGAACTCGCCACCAGCTAAATTAACAGTGGAAGGAAAATTTCTTATTACCCATGTATTTGTCAAGGTTTCTCTTGCATAGTTCCATGTTTTCACTGTTTATAATGTTACTAGGTAATGTGTTCCAGATTGGAGGAATTCTCTGAGTAAAAAAATCTAGATTGTTTATTAGTTGTACATAAGGATCATTTCAGTTTTGAATTCTGGGATCTAGTGTAATTACTTACTGAGAACTTTTCTAATCCTATTGTGTTTAACAAGTAATCATTATTGTATGCCTTATAAGTATAGATTAAGTCCCCTCTTAGTATTCTGTACTTCAAAGAATAAAGTTCTAAAGATTTTAATCTAGAACCATAATCAAGTTCGGACATATTTTAACAATCCTTTTAGTTATTCTTCGTTGAACTCTTTCTGTCATATTTAGATAGCCAATAGAAGTTGGGGCACAAAATGAAACACAATAGTCCAAATGTGGACGAACCAGGCTTGTGTATAGGGGCAAGATTACAGATGATTCCCTGCTTTTGATGCGTTTCAATATACAACCTATAATCTTGAGACATTTTTTTAACAGTTTTATTAGTATGGGTGTTAAATTTTAAGTTATCAGTTATACCTAAGTCTCTCTCCTCTGTTGTGATTGTTAACTTCTCATTCTGAACTGAATATGGCTGCTTCTTATTATTGTTCCCCATATGCATTACCTTACACTTTGCTGGTTTAAATTTCATTTTATTGTTTACTGCCCATGATGTTAATTTATTTAAATTATCTTGGAGGGTGTTTGCAGATGCAGTAGTGTTCACAGTTCAGCCTAATTTGCAATCATCTGCATATTTATTTATCCAAACTTCTTTTGTTGTTTGCATACTTGCTATCAGTATATTAAAAAATAAAGGCCCAAGAACAGATCCCTGCGGTGCTCCACTGGTGGCAGAGCTCCAGTTGGATTTGTGCCCTCGTACAACCACCCTTTGATGTCTGTTATATAACCATGCTGATATCCACTTAATTAAGTACATGTCCAAATTTATATTATGAAGTTTTGATCAAAATTTTATGGGAAACAGTATCAAATGCGTTTTCAAAATCCAAGAATATGATGTCCACTGGAAGGCCCTTATCTAGGGCGTCACTGACAGGTTCAAAAAAACTAATAAGGTTTGTTTGACATGACCTACCAGTAGTAAAGCCATGCTGAGAAATGTCAGTACAACTGAACATTTTAAGGTGACTGGAGATTTTAGCATGTATTAACCGTTCAATTATTTTACTGACAAGTGATGTAAGACTGATAGGCCTATGATTAGATATTAACTGTTTATTACCTCCCTTGTGTATAGGGGTTATATTTGCTTCTCTCCAAGACTGAAGAACTTTCCCATTATTTACAGACATGTTAAACAAATAGGTAGAAGGTCCAGCAAGTTCCTTTGATACCTCTTTTAAGAACTTGGGGTGAATACTATCTGGACCTGGAGTTGTATTGCATTTAATTTTGTTAATGGCCTCTAAAGTGTCTTGTTCAGAGACGAATAATTTAATATTTGATGTTTGTAATGTATCTTGATGTGTAAAATTCGTAGGATTAAATATACTTGTAAAATAATGATTAAATTTAATAGCCATTTCTTTTTCACTAGTTATTAATTTGTAGTTTACCTCTAGTGGTCCAATTCCTGTACATGTTTGTTTTAATGAATCTATATAGTTATAAAACTGTTTTTTATTGTCTTTGATGTCTTTGGCTAAATTTATTTCCATTTTTTGTTTGGCTTTTTAAATTTTTTTTTTTTTTTGGGCAAGTATCTTAAACTTACCCCAATCAGAAGCCTTTTTAGTCTTGCTGTATTTATTATAGGCCCGATGTTTCTTTCTTATACGCTTTATATCTTTAGACCACCACATGGGAACTCTTCGTTTGCTATTATCCTATTTTGTTCTCTCAGGTACCCAAGTATTTATACAGTAATCTATTTTGGTCTTTATTGTATCCCACACATGTTCGAAGTCAAGATTACCTAAGTCTTTTAACCATTCCCACGAAGACAGGAACTTTTTTACGTTTTTATAATCAGCTTTATGATCATTTTTAAACTTACTTATCCCTTTGTTATAATTTGCTTGATTTAAGATGTCACATACAGTCATGTTGTGATCACTGTCACCCAGAGGGGGTATGATAACAGGGGTGGAGAGAAGGTCAACATCGTTTGTAAAAAGGTCAAGTATATTATTATTCCTAGTGGGAGTAGTTACTAACTGATCCAGTCCAAGTTTAAATGTAATTTCTAGAAACTGACGTTCAGTAATACTATGCGTATCAAGTGTTTCCCAGTTTATATTAGGGAAATTAAAATCACCCAAAATTATGAAGTCTTCTTTCACTTCGACATTGTCTAACCGCTTCAAAAAGACTAAGTTATCTTCCTGATTTAAATTAGATGATCTGTAACAAAGACCTGTAGTTAAGGTATTGTTGCCTAGGTAGTCCTGGAAGAAGGGGAATGACCAAAAGATGTGGGCCTGCGTGGCAAGCTCCTCACCACAACCTTTTCAGCATCCAGATGGGACCGATTGGTTCCATCTAGAAACCACCACTGGAACCTGGAAATACCTGCTGCACAGCTTCCATAAGAATTCTTGCCAACCTAGAAATGAAGATGTTTGCCAGGTGGACTTCCAGCTGCCAAGTCATTGTCCCTCATCAACCGAGATTGCCGACTCCTGCTCCCACCTTTGCTTAATCTTATCTGTCGTATGCCTAAAGTCAGCTTTTCCCCCATTTTAGTTTTCCAAATGGTTTCAAAGGGAGGGCCTGGCAGAGAATCACAAGCTTTCATTGTTGACAGTCTCATCTGTTTATTAATATAATTTCTAATTTGGTAGTAGCGAAGGGGGTCACCTGGGGACCATCCATATCTGGCCTGTGCAAGCTCAAATGAGATGACTGTGCCCCCCTGTAGTAATTGCCAAGGGGCCCATATTCCTCTCTTTGCCAAAGACAAACCATGCATCAGTGTGGGCCGGGAGGAACGTAGGGTCTACCGACCACCATTGGTATTGCCACAGGTGGAATCGAGTAATACCATGATGAAACCCCCATTTGCATCCCTCCAACATCGCCTCTGTTCCCGAGTAGGGAGATCTCTCCTAACTTACAGGATGGAAAACATTGTGCCAACAAGGGAGGAGAAAGAGACTCGGCTGAATCTGTGGTTTCGCAGTGCGAGCTAAAACCAGAATGTCCCAGCATCTTTGCTCTACACATTTGGGCCACCACCCAGTAGCTGGGCAGATAAGGAGCAGCTAGTCCCCCTGTACCTTTTGGAAGGAAAAAGAATCTGTTTGCAGATTCAAGGTCTCTTAAGAGTGCCACACAAATTTCATAAATATGGATTGCCAAGGCTCCAGTTCTCTTTTTGGAATGATGCATGGAATGCATTGAAATAAAACAAGCATTTGTCAATGCTGAATGTTAACTTGCTGGCATTGGTAGTGCAGGAATTAGAGAGATGAATAATAGGAATGGCAGTGAAGTAGTGAACTGACGTTGACCCCACCCCCACCCTGCAGAGACTGACAGGCATTGGGGTGTGCCTTTGGCCATAACGCTCATGCCATTTCACCTCACCCTACCCTGCAGACACCAACAAGTGCCGTGGTATGCCTTGGGGTCTTCGGGCCTTATGCTCACCCCATTCTATAAGGAAATATGCTGAGATGTGTGCATTATAGGAGAATGGGGTGAACTTTGGGGCCGAAGAGTCCAAGGCACACCTTACTGCCTGCTACTGGCTGCGGGGGGGGGGGGGTGGAATGGTGTGAGCATCACAGCCAACAATTCCAAGTCACACCCCCGATGCCTTACAGTCTCTACAGTGTTGGGCGTCACAGTTGGAAACCCTAACGCCACAGGCGTTTGTTGGTATTTTCACTCCAAATTTTCAACATGGGCTTTTTGTGACCCCACCTCATGAATAGTGGCACTATGAGTACGTTAGCCAAAAGGTGATTTTGCATAGTGACTGTGCCATTTGGCGTCACAGGTGCGAAAACGCATTTCAGGCAGGATGTGAAAAGTGAGATCTGTACTGTTCATGAGGAGGTGTAGAAAAAATGGCAATGTTGAATATCTGGAGTGAAAATATGAAAAAGTGGTGAAGTCACGAGTGTATGTAGAAACTGTGCAACGCACTCCCGTAACACAATTATTTTGGGGATTTTTTAACCAGATTTTCAACATGGGCATTTTGGGACCTCCACTCATGAACAGTGTCACTGTGATTTTGTTAATGTGTTCTGAATGTTGATTTTGCACAGCGACCACACCATTGTGCGCCACATGTGCAAAAACACATTTTGGGCAGGATATGAAAAATGACAGCTATACTGTTTATAAGGAAAAAAATGGCAGTGTTGAAAATGTGGAGTGAAAATATTAAAAATTGTTGAAGTTACAAGCGTGCGTGGAAACTGCACAATGCACGCTCAGTAACACAGTCATTTTGGAATTTTCCACCAATTTGCTAAGTAGTTTTAGTCCCAATTATCAACGGTGGCACTGTCGCTTTCATTAATCAGTCCTGAAAGGTGATTCCGTGCAATGACTGCGAAATGACCTTCCGGGACTGCATAACGAGATGACAGTGCATGTGTTCATGAGGTGGGGTCCCAAGAACCCATGTTGAAAATTTGGAGGCAAAATTCAAAAAAATGGCTGAGACATCCACCTAAGTTGAAACCCCTTATTTATGCCATTATACAGCTTACCGGCATTTTTTCAGTTTGTGAACGGCTTTGGAGAGTGCAGACGTGTTCTCGCTCCACCGAAGATTGCAGCGCCGGACCTCCGGAGGTGAGTATTATGGGGTGGTGTCTGTGTGTGTGTGTATGGTGGAGTGCGCAGAGGGTGGCTGCATGTTGGGGGAGGGGCCGCTGCTGACAGCAAGTTTTCTTTGTGTCAGGTACAGGGGAAAAAAATGAACACTGTGGACTGTTTTCTTACTTTACAGGTGAAAGAAAACAAATGTTGGCTACACTGGGGTGGCTCCCTGTGTGCCCCATGACTTTTGGGGGGAGGGGTGATTTTGGCCACTGGGGTGGGCTTCCAGTGTGCTACACAGTGGGGGGGAGCGAGGGCAGAAACATGCCAACGTAGTCGGCTTTCTGTTAAACGGTGGCATACTGGGGTGGGCTCCCAGTGTGCCACACAATCTTGGGGGTGTTGGATATGCTCACAGGGGATTGGCACCCCGAGTCTGCTTTCTCAGGATTGTGTGGCAGCTGCCGCCATGTTTGTTTAAATGTTTCACCAGGAAAGACACATAAGGAAGGCATGTTATCTGTGCCACTGCATGACTAGCGTGTCTCTGATTGCAGCGGCACTTTTCTTACAAGTTGTGTCCACTTTACATACAACTTCTGTCAGCACTAGCATGCTGGCTCATTGGGGAATGAGGGATGCACCTACTAAAGTGTGCCCTGCACTTGCCAACACTGACACACCTCTGACATGTGCTACTAGCACAAGATGTTGCTTGCGCATGCGCACAAGCCAACATAAAAAGGAGCCTAGGCAAGGCATTCATTTTAAGTGCCTGAATCTGGGAATGGACAGAGAGGGGTAACAATGACCACCTCTGTATATCTTGCCTTAGCTGAGCAACTAGAGGGACATAATTTAAGTGGTAAAGTTGGGACACCTGGGGTGACAAATGGATCCCCAAGTACTTCAGAGAAGGAAGATCCCATCTTAGGGGGAATGTTCATCTCAAAGCCTGAGGGGCTGCATAATTAAATAACACCTCTGTCTTGGTGATATTGAAGGTGTAACTTGGTAGGGCTGAAAAGATGGACATATGAGATGCTGTAGAAGCGTGGGAAATAACAGATGTCCAGACCAAAGGTTCAAGATGCATAAAAACCACAAAGGTATGCGTTTGTCAATTTATTTCCAAAAACAAACAAAAATATTCTTAACTTAAAGTTCACAGAAAGGAAAAAAAATTGTTGTTAGTTTTCACACCCAAAAACAACAGGAAATACTTCTTTTCACAGGCTCCTGAATTGCCTTTTCCTTTTCTTTTGCCTGAACAGCACTTTGTGTGGAAGCACACACACAACCTCCTTGCTCTGTGGTCAGTCGAATACTGACTGTCCTCTCTCTATCTAAACAGGTCTCCTAGTGGAGGGTTTATTTACTTTCCAGAAGGGGTGTGTCTTGAACTGAGCCCCTCCCCTATTGTGACATCACATTACCGAAATACTATAAAGGCAGCCATTTTGTAGGCTGTCATCCCTATAAGAAGGGCTTCCCAGATGACTTTACCCAGGTAAGTAAACCATAATAGAGAAAAGAGAAGTAACCTAAATATTAAATATAAGGAATCTAGAATCTTTAACCAAGGGCAACAGATGAGGGGCGCGCTTCTTATCTTGTTTCCTTGTAAGGTTCTAGATTCTTTAATAAATAGCCAGTTTGATGTTCTAGTGCAAAACCCAAAGAAAAAAAAAACAGTTTTTATTTATAAAACACATTGATTTCCTATTTACATACTATAATTCTAGCTAACAGAGTTTTTACTGTGTTTAGTTAACAAATATTGGGATTCCCCAATGGCTGCAATTCTCAGCCAACAGCTGTTCATTTTTCAGCCTTTTAACAGAAAGGCAGCACCATCTTTAAACAATTACAGCCCCTTTTTAATGAATATAGACATTGCAGGGCTTACTTCTTTATGCCCTCAGTGTCCTTGCATAAATTCAGCTCGTTTTTATTTCCTTGGAGTGAGCACCAGAACAGGACTTCAGAGTTACTTGCTAGGGAGCGTAGCACTGCTCCTTAGCAACCTTTTCTTTACTGGTGTAAATCCTCTGCATAGAAAGGGGGGCGGGGCTCCTTTAGCAACATACTTTCGCTTTGTCTGAATTTTCTAACAAATGCTTTTAAGGGCAATTACACTTTATATTAAAGCCCATTACCATAACCACTATCAAGATGTACAAACTAGAATTGGATAACAGGGATAGTAAAGCTTTAAGAATTGCCAGGTTGGCCACCCTGACAAGAAAATTAGTATAGATAGGAAGTTAGAAGAGTAGACAGGAGAGTGTGAAAATGAAAACAAAAAGGGGGGGCATCTTGTAATTTCTTGATATTTCACTTCATAACAGGACCCTGTTACACACCTCCCACCACAAGAAAACAACATAATAAGTTTTTATTTGTTGGCTGAGACCCTTCACCCTTCCACCCACCCACTCTCAGAAGTTCCACCTCAGGGACCCTTATAACTAGTTCTGTACATAACCAACATTTACTATCTTATCAGAACTACTGTACAAAACAATTCCCTGAGGTGTCTAGTGCTTACTTAGCACCAATATTCATTTTACTTTGGTATTCTTGCAGCACCATATCGAGATAGAAAATCAGCATTTAAATGCTTTGTTCCTGACCTGTGTTTTACAGTAAACTTGTATGGTTGTAGAGACAAATACCATCTCATAATCCGTGTGTTTTTATCTTTAGTCTGGTTTATCCAACACAACATATTATGATCTGTCATCACTACAAAATCATTTCCCCACAAGTAATACTTAAGGGACTCTATGGCCCACTTCAGTGCCAAACATTCCTTCTCTATCGTAGAGTACTTTCTTTCACGCTCATGAAGTTTCCTGCTAAAATACAATACTGGATGTTCTTTTTCATCATATTGGGTTAACACAGCCCCAAACCTGTCTCTGAGGCATCTGTTTGAATTTCAAAGGTCTTGTAAAATCTGGGCTAGTTAGCACCTGGGCTGAGCAAAGGACCGCCTTTATGTTCCTGAAGGCTTCCTCACATGCTTGCGTCCATTTAACTTTATTAGGATATTTGTTTTTGGTCAGCTCTGTTAAGGGAGTTGCCAGAGTAGCAAAGTCCAGGATAAATTGATGGTAATAATGTGCTAAACCCAAAAAAGATTGAATATGTTTCTTTGTAATGGGGGTGGAGCTGTTGACTACTGCTTCAACTTTATCAATCTCTGGTTTCAAGGATCCCTTCCCAATTATGAAACCCAAATATCTGGTTTCTGTCCTTGCTATGGCACATTTAGCAGGGTTTATTGTTAATCCCGCATCCTTAATGGTCTGAATAATTGCACTTAAATGCACCAAATGTGAATGCCAGTCATGACTGAAAATGACTACATCATCCAAGTACACTGAACTGTACTGGGCATGTGCTCTTAGGACGTGGTCCATGTACTGTTGGAATGTGGCAGGTGCCCCATGGGGTCCAAATGGCATAGTGGTAAATTGGTACAATCCAATTGGTGTAGGAAAAGCTGTTATTGCTTGGGCAGTGGGGGCCAAGGGAATTTGCCAATACCCCTTGGTTAAATCTAATGTGCTGATGTAGCGGGCATTTCCTATTCTATCTAACAGATCATCTATTCTGGGCATGGGGTACCCATCAAAATCTGAAATAGAATTTATTTTTCGGAAGTCTAAACATACTTATTCCTCCTTCCTTTTTGTTCACTACCACCATTGGGGAAGACCATGCACTCCTTGAAGGGACAATCACCCCCAACTGTTCCATCTTTTTTATCTCATCAGTTACCTCTTGCCTAATCTTTTCTGGTAATCTAAAGGTTTTTTGGTGTATGGGCTTCTGCTGGTTGACCTTAATGTCATGTTCTACTCCCTTAGCTCATCCTGGGGTGGATGTGAAAGTGTCCTGAAAATAGTGTAACAACTGATCTATCTCCACCTTTTGTTCAGGGCTTAGATTAAGATTTATTTGTATACTTTTATCATTTGTGGGCAGGTCAAGCCTCTCATAAGCAATCTCCAATTCTGTCTGCTGGGGCTCAGGGTGAATGTAGAGTGCTTGGACCTGGGGTTTTTCTATCGAATTCCTCAAAAGATTTGCATGGTATACCCTCTTAGTTGGTCGATGACCAGTTATTTCAGTTTCAAAGTTGACACTTCTTGTTTGTCTGATTACATCAAAGAGTCCCTGCCAGCACATCAACAGTGTGTTCTCTGTTGAGAGTAATAATAACAACACTTTTTCTCCAGGTATAAAGCTTTTGCACTTTAACCCCATGTCATGTGCTTCTTTTTGTCCCATTTGTTTCTGGGTCACATTTAAATGGGACATGTTTACATATTTGACCAATCTTTCTCTTAATGCAGTCATGTAGTCTGTGATGTTACTATAGCCAACATTTTTACCATCCTCCCAGTGTTCTTTTACCACATCTAAGGGTCCCCTGGGATTTCTACCATACAGTAAGGAAAAAGGTGAAAACCCAGTTGTAGCCTGTGGTACCTCTCTGTAGGCAAACAGGAGGTAAGGGAGATATTTGTCCCAATCTCTACCTTCTTCCTGAACGTACTTCTGTAGCATTTTTTTTTAAGGTTTTGTTAAATCTCTCCACAAGACCATCTGTTTGGGGTGGCAAGGTGAAGTACACACAGCAGATACCTCTAGAAGGCAATATAACTCCCTCAACATAACAGAAGTAAAATTACTACCTCTGTCTGTGAGAATCTCCTGGGGTATCCCCATTCTGCTGAATATTTTGGCTAACTCTTCAGCTATGCGAGGTGCAGTAACCGTTCGCATAGGAACAGCTTCAGGGTACTGTGGGGCATAATCACATACCACTAATATGAACCGGTTACCGTTAGAACTTTTGGTAAGAGGGCCTACAACATCCATTGCGATTTGTTCGAATGGGGTAGTGACATAATGTATTGGCTGAAGGGGCACCTGATCTCTTTTTCCCCCTTGGGCAACCAACTGTCATTCTTTACAGGCACGACAATATTCAGCCACATCCTGATGTATACCTGGTCAGCTAAACTGTGCAAGTAATCTTTGCAAGGTTTGATCCCTTCCCTCATGACCTGCCATTGGAATATTGTGCGATAACTGGATGACCTTTTCTCTCTACATTTTTGGTGCCATTAGCTGTTCTACAGGTTCATTTATGGTAGTATCAACAGTGGCTCTATATAAGATATTATTTTTCACAATAAAATGAGATTGTCCATGGTGCTTTACTTGTTGAACCTGTGGAAAAAAAAGGTTTTAAGGAAACATCAGCTTGTTGTTCCTTAATGTCTTGCAAGGGTAATTCTGGCAAAATGTCAGCAATACTGTTCTTTTGTTGTTCCACCCACTTTCGCTGTTCTTTTTTCTTCTGATTTTTTGACTTCCTGGGTTTCCTCGAACCTTCAGCTCCTTCAAAGAAATCCTCTTCAAAAGAAAACACTGGCTCTGACTGTTGTTTTTTTGCTTGGGCTCGGGTTACCACATTTAGTGATTTTACATAGTCTTGTTGTGCTTGCATCAGCGAGTTAAAGTGGGGAAAGTCTTTGCCTATAATCACTGGAACTGGCAATCGAGGTACCAGGCCAACAGTCATACAGTGGTGCTCATTATTGACAGTTATTT
Source organism: Neoceratodus forsteri (assembly GCA_016271365.2). Classification (NCBI taxonomy): domain Eukaryota; kingdom Metazoa; phylum Chordata; order Ceratodontiformes; family Ceratodontidae; genus Neoceratodus; species Neoceratodus forsteri. Next base: position 838,766,654 of record CM028137.1, read on the forward strand.
CAACCACTGTAGTGTGATATTGATGAATATCCCCGTCCGTGTATGCACATTACTGTTGTATTATTTGGGGTAACCTTACTGTCTGCTCTCAGCAGGATCTGCTTACTCCCTGTATCTAATAAACCCAATGTCTGTTGGTCTCCAATCCCCACATTTGCAACATACCCTATATTAGCCAATGCTTGGTGAGTCATATCAGTTCTTTTCTTATTTGGGCAGTTTCTCATTATGTGGCCTTTGCCAAGACACCGATGGCAAATCAGTTCGGAATATGGTATTCTTCCCCCTCTGTCTCGCCTGCTGTAATTATTCTGACGTGCATTAGAATAAAAAGGCCTTGCCATTTCTGATGTCTGAGGTGGGGTATTTTGTTGCCCTCTGGGTCTGGTGGGTCGAGCAGCTATATAATCCTCTGCCAGCTTCACTGTATCCTCTACAGATTCAGGCTGATGTTCTTTCACCCATAACTGAACATCATGAGGTAACACCTGAATAAACTGTTCAATGACAATCATATCCATCATCTGCTCTTTAGTTTTTACTAAAGGTTGTAGCCATTTCCCACCATAGTCCTTTAGTTTTGCATAGATTTCTCTAGGGGTGTCATGAATAGTCATTCTCTGGGTACGAAACCACTGTCTATAGGTTTCCATGCTAATATCATAGTGTCGCAATATCTCTTCTTTTACTCGATCATCATTATTTGAGTCCACCCCACTTAACTGGCTATACACCATTTGAGCTCTACCAGTTAAATATGGGACCAGTCTTAATTATGACCCATTGATCTTGGGGCCAAGCACAAGTTTGGGCAATCCACTCAAAAGTGGTGAGGTATGCCTCTATATCATCACTCTCTGACAGCTTTGTTAATTTAATGTCTCTGGGTATAGTTCGATCAGACTGACCTTGTGCAAGTGCCTGAATAGCCTTTAGGGTATCTGTCCATTTCTCATCCTGTCGCCGACATTCCTCAGCCTGGACACGCCTGTCCTCTTCCCTCTGGCGATGATCCTCTTCCCCTCTGACGATCCATTTCGATCTGGTGAATACATAGCCACTTTAATAATTCTGTGGGGTCATCTGGTACTGGGGTCACCTGGACTGCCTTCTGCTTCAGAGGTTCCATATCCACATTCTCCTCCTCTGTTCTCCTCATTTTGGGCCTTGCTCCAGGTTCCAGGCCAGGCAATAACTGAATGCCAGTTTTTTCAGTCACTGATCTAGTGACGTGATATGCACCTTTCTTTGTCAGGTCCTCTTCCTCCATCTGTTAGGCTACTTAACTTCAGTACCCCCTGGCAACGCCTCCCAGGCAGTCTCGACGTTCCAGTTATATCCCACTTCTCACAGCAGTGTAGAAGTGTGGGAAATAACAGATGTTCAGACCAAAGGTTTAAGATGCATAAAAAATGCAAAGGTATGCGTTTGTCAATTTATTTCTTAAAAAAAATATATATATATTCTTAACTTAAAGTTCACAGAAAGGAAAAAAAATGGTGTTAGTCTTCACACCCAAAAACAACAGGAAATGCTTCTTTTCACAGACTCCTGAATTGCCTTTTCCTTTCTTTTTGTCTGAACAGCACTTTGTGTGGAAGGACACACACACACACACACACACACACACACACACACACACACAAACAACCTCCTTGCTCTGTGGTCAGTCGAATACTGACTGTCCTCTTTCTGTCTAAACAGGTCTCCTAGTGGAGGGTTTATATACTTTCCAGAAGGGGTGTGTCTTGAACTGAGCCCTTCCCCTATTGTGACATCACATTACCTGAATACTATAAAGGCAGCCATTTTGTAGGCTGTCATCCCTGTAAGGAGGGCTTCCCAGATGGCTTTACCCAGGTAAGTAAACCATAATAGAGAAAAGAGAAGTAACCTAAATATTAAATATAAGGAATCTAGAATCTTTAACCAAGGGCAACAGATGAGGGGCACGCTCCCTAGCTTGTTTCCTTATAAGGTTCTAGATTCTTTAATAAATAGCCAGTTTGATATTCTAGTGCAAAACCCAAAGGAAAAAAACAGTTTTTATTTATAAAACACATTGATCTCCTATTTACTTACTGTAATTCTAGCTAATAGTGTTTTTACTGTGTCTAGTTAACAAATATTGGGATTCCTCAATGGCTGCAATTCTCAGCCAACAGCTGTTCATTTTTCAGCCTTTTAACAGAAAGGCAGCACCTTCTTTAAACAATTACAGCCCCTTTTTAATGAATATAGACACTGCAGGGCTTACTTCTTTATGCCCTCAGTGTCCTTGCATAAATTCAGCTCGTTTTATTTCCTTGGAGCGAGCACCAGAACAGGACTTCAGAGTTACTTGCTAGGGAGTGTAGCACTGCTCCTTAGCAACCTTTTCTTTACTTGGTGTAAACCCTCTGCATAGAAAGCGGGGGGCTCTTTTAGCAACATACTTTTGCCTTGTCTGAATTTTCTAACAAATGCTTTTAAGGGCAGTTACACTTTATATTAAAGTCATTTACCATAACCACTATCAAGATGTACAAACTAGAATTGGATAACAGGGATAGTACAGCTTTAAGAATTGCCAGGTTGGCCACCCTGACAAGAAAATTAGTATAGATAGGAAGTTAGAGGAGTAGACAGGAGAGTGTGAAAATGAAAACAAAAAGGGGGGGGGGCATCGTGTAATTTCTTGATATTTCACTTCATAACAGGACCCTGTTACAGATGCCTAATATTAAGAACCCAAAATTGTACAGAACATCCAGGAGCCATATCATTTCCAGCTCCTTGTGGATGAGGCTCCAGTATTCCTGGATCTTACTTCGAGGGGGCTGTTGGAGCTGGTAACACCTTTAGGACTGAAGCCGGCAGGCGCCAGGACCCCGTGTAAAACTTCCAGTTAGCAGTATATAGCAGGGAACCCCCCCGACATCACGTATGGTATAAAAGGGGTGGTTCCCCAGCCCATCCCCAGTTCATTACCCGCCGTTGACCGCGCAAGTGGGACCTCTGTGGATGTCTTCAGCTAGTCGACCGCCATTTTACATCTTTTGTTTTTTCTTTGTAAACTTTAGTTAAAACCAGTGATTTCGGACAAACTGTTAAATTCATATGAGACATCACAATTGATATATTACTTCACATATAATATAGATATCTGAATGTAAATAAATCATACTAGTATGGTAGCCCACTCACCCCAATAAAAGATTAGAACACCTTCATGTATCACTACTTCAAAAAGTTTTTATTCAGTTACATTCAGTATTGAGTTCTACATTTCGGGAAATATCCCTTCATCAGGAAACTGGTTACCTTTAATAAAGGAAATTCAATCAAATTTGTTTCTTTCTGTCCAAATATCTCATATAATATGTACAAAAGTATATACATAAATAAAGGAATTATTTCAGGCCCTTACATGTAATAATCATTACATGTGAGAAGAAAGTTGTGAACACGTAATGTTGTCCGCACCATCTCAGTATCACGGCTATCCTCTTCTTGGAGAGTTGACAGTTTCCCTATGGAGGACATACTCCTCGCAACAGGTTATTAACATAATTTAATTCTAACAAATTTCCTTAAGTTGTTTAAGCTTGAACTAGAAAGAAAGAAAACAGCACCTTTTACGCCAAGAATTACAGTTTTTGGTGCCGCAAGAAGGTGGGTCTGGCGCCCAAGCAGGCATCATTAGCCTGCGTATTATGTTTTCGTCATTAGCCAGATTCAGAGGTGGGGCTTCACCTATAGAAACGTCAGCAAAAGGCCCCGCGCGTTACTCCCACCAGAGACACTCCACAGATTAGTCCTCAGTAAGTAATGTCTTTACTTTTGTAAAAAAAATGAAATTGGCTGTGATAAGAGAGACATTATTCAGTATGTGTTTTCTGGCAGGTGAATAACATGAGGAATAGAACAAAGCGGCATCGCCTGAAAAACAGGAAGTGATAAAATAAACACACAGGTCAGCACTATACATGTGCAATAACTTTTAAAAATGCTAAATTTGGAAGAAGGTATTAGCACTTAAATGAAGTAGACAAAATGTGACGCATAGAATAAAAGATAAAATATTCTGTGTTTACAGAAAAAAGAAAGCAGATAATACGTTGAAGAGTAAGGAACATTTTCTTATTCCTTAGGAGGTTAGTAAGCCTAGTAAATGTTGAATAGGAGTGAGTGTTAAGTAAAGATTTCATCTTAATTTTGAGTAATTTGTTTTTGCCGTTCTGTCTTGTTCTCTTCTAGTTGGAGAAAGTGGTGGGAGTCGAACATTGTATACAGAAACGTTTAGAACATGAGAAATTAATAATTAATACATGTAAGGGCTTGAAATAATTCCTTTATTTATGTATATACTTTTGTACATATTGTATGAGATTTTTGGACAGAAAGAAACAAATTTGATTTAATGAATTTCCTTTATTAAAGGTAACCAGTTTCCTGATGAAGGGATATTTCCCGAAACGTAGAATTCAGTACTGAATATAACTGAATAAAACCTTTTTGAAGTAGTGATACCTGAAGATGTTCTAATCTTTTATTGGGGTGAGTGGGCTAGCATACCAGTATGATCTGTTTGGATTCAGCGTAAGCTTATACTGGACCTTAGCCTCTCCCCGAGAACAGAATACTAATTCATATTTGTTTACTTTGAGGCTATGGCTGCACTGGAGAGATCTTTTTTCTGAAGGTATCTGAATGTCTTAGAGATGTTAGATTTTAGGGGTATCAAGTTCAGCATACATTTTGCATCATTATGGGAGTCTCATAATTTTTAGTTCAGTGCCAACAAATCTCATGCCCATACCATGAACACTTGTATCCTTGGAATGTCAGCGTCTCAGAAACTTCCTTGACCCAGCGTATTCCTCGGTATAAACTATACCTTAAGGACCGTCAAGGTCAGATGGGGGGGGGGTGTATGTCTCTATGTTAGAGATGACATATCCTCATTTCAACTCCCTATCACTAGTGATATAGAAACCATCTGAGTTAGCATTCAGCTTAAAGGGTACCCACAATTGTTAGTAGGGACATGTTATAGGCATCCAACATCTAATAAGGAATACTCTACCTCCCTTTATAGTGAAATTTTGAACATGGCCTCCAAAGGTAATATCCTTCTATTGGGTGATTTTAAGATGCCGACCATAAATTGGAATTCCTTAACTGGTAGTACGCAGGCCGAGAAGGATTTAATTGCACTCATGGTTGATACAGGACTAGAACAAATTATTATAGAACCAACGCGAGGAGTCAATATCTTGGACTTAGTCATCACCAATATAGGAAATTTAATATCCAAAATTATAGTTGGTGCCCCACTAGGAACAAGTGATCACAATACTATTTCCCTTTCATTGTTATTTTGCCAATATATCACCAACTTCACGGAATTTAAGAATTACAACAAAGCTAATTTTAATGCTATTAATCAACAATTAAACTCAATTTCATGGGAAACTATATTATCTCCCCTCTCCATGGAAGAATCCTGGGACTATTTTAAATCATCCATTTATTATTTGGAAAAAACTGTATGTTCGAACCTCAAAAAAATATAATAAAAAGGGGAAAATACCCTTATGGTATAATAAAACAATTAAAGCCTTAAGGATAAACAGAGACTCTTTTCACATGTAAAAAACAGCAGGGGGGAAACCAAGGAATTATTCCTTATTCAATACAGGAAAACTCTTAAATCATTAAAACAAGCCATCTTGCAATCAAAAAAGAAATTAGAGTTTCTTCTGGCTCATACCAAAGATAGTTATAAAGCATTATTTTCCTATCGCAACAATAAAAAATGAGTAATAGATACATGGGGCCCCTATGCATAAATGAAACAATTGTATCTACAGATAGGGATATAGCAGATACATTTAATAAGCAATTTTGCTCAGTTTTTACCACGAAAGAAGTCCCTAAAATCTTTAAGCATTCAAATAATATTACTCCTTCTTATACTATTACTGAAGAGAATACATTAAAAGCTGTTTTGTCCCTAAAACCCAATTCTAGTCCGGGACCAGATAATATCAATCCCAGATTCCTAATTGAATCTGCTGCAGCTATTATTAAACCCCTTACTATTATCTTTAATAAATCCCTATATGAAGGACTCATTCCCCAGGACTGGACATTGGCTACAGTAATCCCAATTTTTAAGAAGGGAAATCACTCCAGACCTGAAAACTATCGTCCAATAAGTCTAACTTCTGTTGTAAGTAAAATCATGGAGAAAGTTAAGAAATTACTAGATTGTGAAACTACAGAGGGTAACATGATAGATACTATACAACATGGCTTTAGACAGGGTATTCCTGTACTACTAATTTGGTTTCCTTTTATAACCATGTCAGTATGGGTATGGACAAAGGTACACCTATGGATGTAATACTTCTCGATTATAGTAGAGCCTTCGATAAAGTTCCTCACGACATACTACTTGATAAAATGAAACAGATGGGTTTCTCACATTACATAATTAATTGGGTGTCAGGTTGGTTAAATAATAGGTATCAGCAAGTCAGAATCAACGGCACACTTTCCCAGTCATTGAGTGTGACCAGTGGGGTCCCACAGGGATCTGTGTTGGGGCCAACCCTGTTTAACATTTCTATTAGTGACTTGCAGGTTGGCCCTGAAACTGTTCTTTCAAAATTTGCTGACTACTAATAAAGTTGTGTGGTTCTGTTCTAACAGTGTCAGACAGAGAATCTATGAGGAACAATTTAAAATCTATTGAAGAATGGGCAGTCTAAACAAAATGACACTCAACTCAGATAAGTGTCATGTTATGCATTTTGGTAAGAATAATCTGAGGCAGACCTACTTATTGAATAATGTGTTCCTTCATGTGTCACCACTGGAATGAGATCTTGAGTAAACATTAACAACAAATTATCTCCCAGTGATCACTGTACAGTGATAGCCAGGAAAGCCAATGCCTTGCTCACCCGAATCCAGCGTTCATTTGTGTCTAGGTCTCAGGAATGTGTGATCCCACTATATAGAGCTTTCATTAGGCCTCACTTGGACTATGGATCTCCCTGCTGGAATCCCTACTTAAGGCAGGATGTGGATAGAGTTGAAAGGGTGCAGAGAAGAGCCACCAAAATGGTGTCATATTTATTTAAACTAGACTATGAGGAAAGGTTAAAGGTTACGGGGTTACATTCTTTACATACAAGGCGTACAAGAGGTGATCTTCTCCTGCTGTATAAAATTCAGAATTCTCAGGAGTTAATGCATCACTGTGGCTTACATTTCTCAACCAGTTGGAATTACCCCCGGTACCATAACAAACAGATATTTGTTTCTAAAACTAGAACAACAAAAAGGTTAAATTACTTCACAGTAAAAACCCCTAAACTATGGAATATTCTTCCACAACATTTAGTCGGCAGCAGCTCCATTCTTGCCTTTAAGAAAGGGTTGGATTATTGGTTGGCGTGGAATAGCCCTGGGGTATAATTGTCCCACCAATGTGGTGGGGGACAGTCTCGATGGGCAGTAGCCTTCTTTTGTCCCTTGAAACCAAGTAAACCAGTTGGACCTAAACTATTGGGAACCAGTCACTTTTCAGTGCTTCCTCCAGATGTTATGGTACCGCTCTAGTTGACCTTGTACAGAATATTGTGTATGCTCCAGCTTCATACACTGGAGTAAGGGTTGAATCCATTGAGCAACAGTAGGAGTTGACTCTAATCTCCAGTGCATGGCAAGAACTCTCTTCCCCACGGCATACCCCAACCTCACTGGAGGATGCATAGCATTGCTTCCATGTCCCCAGCCCCTGGGGAGGCCTAGCAGCACCTCTTTGGGATCTGCACTCACATGTGTTCCTATGGTTAGTGCCAAGATTTTTGAGATCTCTGACCAATAGACCGCAACTTTGGGACAGGACCAGACCATATGGTTGAACGACCCTCAATGTACCTTACACTTTGGGCAAGTCTCAGGAACCGATGGATCTATCCTGTGGGCTAAAACGGGTAAAATACATGCTATACAAGTAATTTAAGTGGATTGCCCTCAACCTGTTGTTTACTGAGCATGTCATTCCCATTTTTAAAATCCTATCCCAGTCTCCTCCTGTGAGACCTCCTGAGTTCAAGTCTTCCCTCCCATTTATGTTTTAACTTTATCAGTGGGTCAGGCAGAGCCCCCATCAGTAATCTGTAGCAACTACTTAGTGGCTTTGGTCTCAGCCTCGAGGTACCCTTCATAAATATTTCTTCTAGGGGTGAGCCAGTCAAATGCATGTCTGGGCTTCCCTCCAAGATGAGCATGGACCTGATTTTGCAGTATGTAAAAAAAAAAAAAAAAGAAAGTGAGACCTTCAGGTAAAATCGCCTGAGAAGCCAAGGAAAGTCCAATAATGTGTCATCTTCCTGTGACTGAGAAAGGAGAGACAGCCCCTTTCTGGACCACTCCTCCAGAACTCTCATCTGCATGGCATGTAGGTCACAATGTGCCCTCAGGGTTGCTTCTATTGAAGCCTCTGGGGAGAAAATATTCCCTTGGCCCAGAATTATATGTGCTTTCATCCAAACCTAACCCAGGTTTCTTGTAAGTGGGTTCTTAATTGCTGTTGCTAGATGTTTGGCCAAGCTAGGGACCAGAATTGAGTTATACAAAGGCCCTTCCCCTTCCCCAGCCTCCAGGTCTGTCCACGCATGCCTATGTGTGCCCCCTGGGATCAGATCCTCTATGAACGCCAGTTGTGACACCAGGTAATATAGCTGTAGTTTGGGCAGACTTAGCCCCTCTCTCTTCACTGGAGATCATAGAGCTTCTTTTTTTATTCTAGGGCATTGTCCTTGCCACAATAGGAAGGTGACCCCCAAATACCTTTATATATTTCATGGGGACTTGAGTGGGGATTGATTGAAATAAGTATAGACAGTGTGGCAGAATGCACATTTTGACCAGATTAGCTCTACCCACTAAGGTTGGAGGTAGAGACTGCCACTTCGAACAGTCACTAATCACTTTATGTATTAAGGGCTTGTAGTTTACCTCAGCTAGCCTGGACAACTTACTAGTGAGTTTATTCCCTAGATATTTTAACTTGTTTACCGGATTGATCTGGGTCCCCCTATCCTAATTGGATCCTTGCGCTTTCCCAGAAGGTGCCACTCGCACTTACTCCAATTGATTTTATGCCCTGAGACTGGACCATAGATTGAGAACAGTTGAGTGAGCGCCTGGAGAGCTTTTTCTGGTTTTTCCAAGAATAGCAGAATGTCATCTGCGAAGAGGGATATTACATGGTTCTCCCCCCTCCACTTGAGCCCCTCCAAATCCTCATGACTCCGGATGTCGACAGCCAAGGCCTCAATAGTAAGAACATATAAGAGTGGGGACAGAGGGCACCCCTGCCTAGTACCACGTGTAAGGGAGAAGGAGGCAGGGTGTCATTTATCAAAATTTGGGCCTTAGGGGAAGTATAGAAGGAGCCAATCCAGGATCTAAGATTTGGACCAGAGTTAAACTTTTGAAGGACTGCAAACATAAAAGGCCACTCAACACGGTCAAATGATTTTTGTGCATCCAGGGCAAGGAGGCCTTGGCTGTCGCCTCCATCCCTTTCTGACCAGTGATGGATAATATTAATGGCGCGCCTCGAGAAACATAGAATTTGAGGGCAGATAAGGACCGCTTGGCCCACCTAGTCTGCCCATTTTCCTACCTAACAGATAAGCTGCAGATCCTAGTTAACCAACAGCTTATTTCCTCCTACCCCCCACTAGGACTGCCTTATGCCTGTCCCATGCATTCTTGAAGTCCCCCACTGTTCTTGACTCCACAACCTCCTCAGGGAGGCTGTTCCATGCATCCACAACCCTCTCAGTGAAAAATACTTCCTCACATTACCTCTGAGCCGCCTCTATCTTCAAATTGTGCCCTTTGTTCTTGCAATCTCTTTTTCTGGAAGATGCTACCTCTTGGACTTTAATTCCCTTGAGGTACTTGAAAGTTTCTATCATGTCCCCTCTCTCCCTTCTTTCCTCAAGGGTATACATATTAAGCTCCTTTAGTCTTTCTTCGTATGTCTTCTGGTGCAGACCCTGCACCATTTTGGTTGCCTTCCTGTGGACAGCCTCCACTCTGTGTCTTTGCGGAGATGGGGTCTCCAGAACTGCACACAGTACTCCAGATGGGGTCTCACCAACTGTCTGTACAGAGGGATAACAACTTCCTGTTTTCTACTATTGATGCCTCTTCCTATGCATCCCAGTATCCCCCACCCAGCCTTCCTTACTACCTTCTCACATTGCTTGCCCACCTTTAGGTCATCTGATATAATTACCCCCAGGTCCCTTTCTGTTTTTACTGTTGTCAGTATCTCACCCCCCATTGTGTACGCTTGCCCTGGGTTTTTGTTTCCTATGTGCATTACCTTGCACTTCTTTGCGTTGAATCTGAGCTGCCATACATTTGACCATTCCTCCAACCTTGCCAAGTCCTTTCTCATCCTTTTCTACTCCATCCTGTGTATCAACCCTGTTGCAGATCTTTGTGTCATCTGCAAAGAGACATACTTTTCCTTCCAGTTCCTCTGCAATGTCACTTATAAAGACATTAAAAAGGACCGGTCCAGTACTGAACCCTGGTACCCTGCTAGTAACCCTCCTTTCTTCACTGTATACTCCATTTACTACTACCTCTGGCCGTGTTGTTCAGCCAATTTTTATCCAGGCTACCACCTTGGGACCCACTCCAAGGCTGGCTGTCTTGTGAATTAATCTTGTGTGGGACTGTATCAAATGCCTGCTAAAATCTAGGTAGGCCATGTCCACAGCCCCTCCCTGGTCTACTACTTTGGTCACCCAGTCAAAGAAATATATTAGGTCTGCCTGACACCACCTTCCCATCGTGAATCCATGCTGCCTTGGGTCCCAGCCCCACTGGCCTCTAGGTACTCAACAATTCTTTCCTTCAGAAGTGATTCCATCATTTTCCCTACCACTGAGGTCAAACTAACTGGTCTGTAGTTTCCTGCCTCTGTCCTGCTCCCACTTTTGTGAAGAGGAATCACATCTGCCCTCCTCCAGTCCTCTGGTACCACCCCATCCTCCCATGATTTGTTAAAGAGAGTAGTCAGCGGTGTCACTAGTTCTACCCTTAGTTCTTTTAGAATTCTTGGGTGAATCCCATCAGGCCCCATTGCTTTGTCCACCTTCAATTTTATTAGTTCTTTCAGAACCCTGTCTTTGTAAATCGACTGGTATCACCCCGCTTCAGAGTGTTTCTCTTGTTTGGTTTAGGTAACTCCCCCCTCCTCTTCCTTCATGAATACTGAGCAGAAATATTCATTTAGTATCCCTGCTTTTTCACTGTCACCCTCTACCCACATTCCCTCCCCTTTATTAAGCTTCAGTATCCCTCCTTTGGTCTTTCTTCGCTCCCTAATGTTCCTATAAAAGGTCTTATCCCCCTTCTTAACAGAATTGGCTGTCCTTTCCTCGGTTTGGGCCTTTGCTATTCTTACTGCCTTCCCAGCCTCTTTTTGCTTTAACTGATAAAGTTATCTGTCCTGCTCCTTCTGTGTTTCCTTATATTTCCAGATGCTGTCCTTTCTCCTTAACCTTCCCTACCACCCTTTTGAAAACCATAGCTTTTCTGTTGTTTGTATTGATTTGCTTTACACAAGGTTTGCTGCCTCTGTGATGGCTGTTTTGATCACTCCCCATTGTTCCTCCACCCTCCTTCTGCCTGCTTGCTAGTGCTTTTCTGAGCGCACTCTCATTCTCCCAAAGTCAGCCCTCCTAAAGTCCAGTACTCTTGCTTTTGTATGGCTTGATTGTTTGGCTGTGTTTATCGTGAACCACACTGTTTGGTGGTCGCTTGTTCCCAGATGGCTACCCACTTGTAAATCTGAGATTCTTTCTCCATCCCCATTTGAGAGTACCAGTTCTAAGATTGCTCCCTCCCGAGTGGGTTCCATTACTAGCTGTCTGAGGCATGCCCCCTGTAGGGCATCAAGAATGACCCTGCTCTTGGATGTGCCTGCAGCAAAGGTGCTCCAGTTAACATCTGGCATATTCAGGTCCCCATCAACAATATCTCCCTTTTCTGCCATTCTAAGAAAGCCTTCTATCATTTCCTTGTCCATTCCTTCCCCCTGAGAATGGGGTCTGTATACAACCCCATGGGATTGTGGTGCCATTTCCTACCTCCAGGGTGACCCAAAGTGCCTCATCTGCTCCCTGTTTACTCTTTAGTTCTGTTGCTTTGATCCCTTCCTCTACATAGAGAGCTATTCCTCCTCTTTTACCCTCCCTGTCCCTCCTGTAGATTGTGTATCCTGGTATGTTGACATCCCCGTCATGGTTCTCTGTGTACCATGTTTCTGTGACTGCCACAATATCCAGGCAACCCTCTTCCATCAAGGCCACTAGTTCAGGGAGCTTGTTACACAGACTACGGGCATTGGTACTCATCACCCTCCACTTTTTGATAGCCTTACCCCTTTTAGCCCCATTTCTGTCCTTACTGCCTTTGCCTTTTTTTACATTTAATTCTGTTCTGCTCCCTAATAACTTCTGTACCTTGGTGTTTACCTCACTAATCACCATGTTTTGTGGGGGGAGGCTCGATTTCCCTGCTCCTTTTCAGTGCCTCCCCCCTTGGCTAGTTTAAATGCTTGCCAATGAAGCATTTAAACTTCTCACCTAGGATCCTGGTTCCCCAGGACAGATGCAGACCATCGCACCAGTATAGGTCTGCATCCCTCCAGGTGGCTCCCCAGTCCCCAATGAAGCCAAAACCCTGAGCTCCACACCAGTTTTTCAACCACTCATTGAATTCCTGGTGAGAAGTGCCCTAGCATCTCCCTTGCCATAGACAGGCAGCACTCCGAGAAGGTTACCATATGCGCCATTTGTCTAAGGCCCTTCCCAACTCTCTACAAACTCCTCTTGCACTGCTCTGATCCCATTCCTAGCCAGGTCATTTGTTCCTAGGTGGACAATGACATCCAGCTCCCTCCCTCGTGCAGCTCCTCCCACGATCCTGAGGATTCGCCTCCTGTCCCTCCAAGTCGGCGGCAGGAAGGCACCTACCTCCTCTCCCTTCCTCCCCCATTTCTACCCCCCAATGATCGAGTCCCCCACCAGGAGTTGTTTCCTTCCCCTGTGGGGTCCCATGCCACCCTCCTGTGGGTCTCCTATGTGAAGGTTCCCAGCATCCTCCTTGGTCTCCACTGCAGGTGCCTCCATAGAGGAACCACAATCCACCAGAAGAGTGAATGAATTATGGAGAGGTACAGCTGGAGGGATGCCACTCTGTTCCACCACCCTCTCCCTCCTTGAGCCCACCCTGGTCCAGCCTCTCCTCTTTCTTGGCAACCTCTGAGGTAGTGGCATTGGCCCTGGTGATCCCTGGGTGGGGAAGGAGGTTTCACGAATCCTAGCCAGGTCAGCCTTGAGATGGGCAACCTCCTCTCTCAGACCAGAGAGGTGCCTGCAAATAGGGCAGCATCGCAGCCTCCAGAATATCTCCCGAACACTGCTGCTCCACAGCCATTGCACTGCACCACCTCATCATGTCTTATTTTGTGTCCTCTACTGTTTCTCTGGATGCTTATTCTCTCCTCTCCTTACAACTCTCACCCTTCCTGTTCTGGGACAGCAACTTCCTATCTTCTTCAGTAGCTCCTTCTTCCTTGCTCAATATCAGACCACCAGCAGCTAGGGGAGAGTGAGCTACTTTTTCCTTTAGGGTTGACAAAACCAATGTTTCTCTATGATCCTTTCCTTCCTACTGCCAAACAAGAAGTTCCTGTTGACAGTCAAATCCAGTGGCTATAAAAGTAGAACTGGCTTTGGGGTGGGTGGGATGGAGGGCAATTAGTAAGAAAAAAGGCTAGCAACAGGAAGTTGTAATTTGACTCACCTGCTTTTATAGTGTCTAAACCACACCCCCAGGTAAACTTTCTTTCCTCCTACTGGTTTAGCAAAGTCAGCTGATACAGTACCCTTCCCTGCACAGAACACACACTGACTTTCTTTTCTTTTTTTTAACCCTAAATAAGACCCCTTCTACTTCTAATAACGTTATCTGTCTACTTAATCTTAACAGACACTGACTCCTGCTAAGATATAAGTTTTAAATTAATAAGAAAATGTAGCTTCTTTTAGTTAGCTGCTTTCTGCTCTACAAGCAAGGCTAGCAACAGCCTCAGATTGTGCTTGGCCTGCCTACCCCCAATAAGCCCCCCTGGTCTGGGTGTACCAAACCTGGGAGAACCCCCTTCAAGCATTTTGCCAAAACCTTAGCTATAATTTTGTAGTCTGCATTTAATAATGATGTTGGCCTGTATGATCCACAGCTTCGGGGGTCCTTCCCCAGCTTAGGCAGTACTGTTCTGGTCGCCATATGCATTGAAGGAGGGAGAACTTCCTCAGCAAGGGCTGCATCCACCATTTTGTGCATTAGAGGGCTTAGCACTTCCTAGAGAGCCTTATAAAACTCAGATGGAATTCCGTCCATTCCAGGGGCTTTGCAAATTTTAGAGGCCCATACCGCCTGGCAGAGCTCCAAAAGGGCAGTCGGGGAGTTCAAGAGTTCCAGGTGCTCATAGGATAGAACCAGAAGTTCTAGCTTGTCCAGGAAAGCCTCTGGGGAGCGGTCCTTTGGGGCCTGAGTGGTGTAGTGTTCCTGAGAGAAGGTGCGGAAGGCAGAATTAATTTCTTGTGGGCTAGCTGTGATGGTCCCATCCCCCCTTTCCTATTTCGTGTATTGTTGTTTCCGCTCTTTTCTTTTTAAGTTGCCAGTCTAAAAATGTCCCCGACTTGTCTCCCTCAAAGTAGGAATGAGATTTTGTAACTGATAGGTCTCTTTCTGTCCTACGAGATGACATCTGATTAAGCTTTCCCTTGGGCAGTATTAAGTGTTTTATTATTACCCAGGTCACCCTGGGCCATGGCCCGTTTTTCTCTTTCTGAGCTCTTTTTCAAGGGCCTCCTCTTCCTGAGTCTATTTCTTTTTATGTTTGCTTGCATGCATGTGCAAGAAACATAGTGCCATCATCCGGTTTCGGAGGTGTGTCACCCCCTCTTCCAATTCAGTCAGTGTGTTGGCAGGCGCGGCCGCAGTTCTCCAATGCCTGCTGGAGCTGTCTATGACAGCTCCAAAATGCAGCGGAGTACAGTTGAAAGGGGGAGCTACGCTTCAGTGAGCAGCGATAAGATATCGCTTCTGCCGGCGGCCCCTACACACGCACGCACGCACACACACGCATACCGCGTGCTGCCCCACACACACACACTGTACAGCCGGGATGCCCAATCTCGTCGGGCTGTGCTGCGCCCAAAGTTTTTCATATGCCACGCTGGGTGCCCACCCCAGCGTGGCAATCATCGATAGCCGACGGGGTGCCCAACCCGCCGGCCCACTGTCCCCCCAGAGCATAGGGTGCCACGCTGGAGCCCACCCAGCGCGAGTAACTGATGCTATGGCCGACGGGTGCCCAACTGGCCGCTCCATGCCCCCAACCAGCTGTGGCAAACGTCCTGCTGCCATTTAAAACAAACCTGAAATAAAAACTGTCCTCGGCGCTTTCTCCTGCCCCCCACAGCCCGCACTCACCCACTGCGCACCCTGCCTCCCCACACACCCCACCTCACCCCAGACTTACCTCCGGACCTCGGTGCGACGATCGTCGGTGGACCGGGAACATGACTGCACTCTTCAAAGCCGACCACGAACTGAGGAAATGCCGGTAAGCTGTATAATGGGATAGATAGGGTTTTTTTCAACTTTGCTGCATATCTCAGGCATTTTTTGGAATTTTTGCACCAAATTTTCAACATGGGGTTTTTGGGACCCCTTCTCATGAATGATGTCACTGTCATGGCGTTATTCGGGCCCAAAGGGTGCTTTCGCAGTCACTGCACAAAATCACCTTTCGGGACAGAGTAACGAAACAACACTGCTAGTGTTCATAAGGTGGGCTCTCAAGAAGCCTATTTTGAAAATTTGGTGGAAAAATTCCAAAAATGACTTTACAAGCGACGCTGCAAGAAGTTTCCACAAGAGGCTCGTGTTCGCTGACTTTCAATATTTTCAATTCAGATTTTCAACATTGCCATTTTACCACACCTTCTTATGAGTAGTATAGCTGTCATTTTTCACATCTCACCCAAAACGTGTTCCCGCCCTGTAGCCCACAATGGCGCAGTCGGTGTGCGAAATCAATATACGGAACAAATTAAGAAAATCACAGTGACAATGTTCATGAGCAGAGGTCTTAAAATGGCTATGTTGAAAATTTAGTGAAAAAATTCCTAAAAATGACTGTTTTACGAGCGTGCGTTGCGCAGTTCCTACGCACGCCAGGTGCCTAGAATTTTCAATATTTTCACTCCAGATTTTCAACATTGCCATTTTACCACACCTCCTTATGAGCAGTACAGCTGTCATTTTTCACATCTTGCCCAAAATGTGTTTCTCTCACTTAAGGAAGCGCATACAATGGCTTAGTCAGGTGCTAAATCAATGTATGGGACACATTAAGAAAATCATAGTGACACTGTTCATGAGCAGAGGTCTTAACATGGCTATGTTGAAAATTTGGTGGAAAAAATTCCTAAAAATGACTGTTTACGAGCGTATGTTTCGCAGTTCCACGCACTGTAGTTTGCAAATTTTCATATTTTCACTCCAGATTTTCAACATTGCCATTTTATTATACTTCCTTATGAACAGTACAGCTGCCATTTTTCACATGTCGCCCAAAATGTGTGTTCGCACATGTAGCGCACAATGGTGCAGTCGGTGTGTGAAAGCAATGTTTGGGACAGATTAAGAAAATCACAGTTACACTGTTCATGAGCAGAGGTCTTAAAATGGCTATGTTGAAAATTTGGTGACAAAAGTCCATAAAATGACTGTTACGAGTGAGCATTACGCAGTTTCAACACACCTTTGTAAGTTCATGACTTAGTAATATTTTCAGTCCAGATTTTCACCAGTGGCATTTTTCCACACTTCCTCATGAACAGTACAGCTGTCATTTTTCAAAACATGGCCGAAATGTGTTTTCACACTTTCAGCGCAGAGATGCGTGGTCGCTGTGGGAAATCATTGTTCGGGACAGATAAAGAAAATCACAGTGTCACTGTTCATGATCGGAGGTCCCAAAATGCCTGTGTTGACAATCTGCTGTAAAAAATCCCCAAACTAATTACATTACAGGTGTGCGTTGCACAGTTTCTATGCACGATCGTGACTTCACCAGTTTTTTTAATATTTTTACTGCAGATTTGCAACATTGCCATTTTTTACACCTCCCCATGAACAGTACAGCTGTCATTTTTTACATCCTGTTCGGAATGTTTTTGCACCTGTGGTGTTAAATGCCGTAGTCGCTGTGCATAAGTAGCTCTCGGCTAACAAACTGATATTGCCACTGTTCATGAGGCGGGTCCACAAAAAAACCACGTTGAAAATTTGGAGTGAAAATACCAACAAATGCCTGAGGTATTAGGGTTTCAACCATAATGCCCAACCCTGTAGAGAATGACAGGCATCAGGGATGTGACTTGGGATTCTTGCCTGTAATGCTCATACCATTCCACACCCTGCAGCCAGTGAGAGGCATCGAGGTATGCTTGGACTCTTCGCCCCAAAGTTCACCCCATTCTCCTATACCGCACCTGCCTCACCGCATTTCCTGATGGAATGGGTGCACATAAGGGCCAAAGACCCAAGGCACACCGTGACACTTGTCAGTGTCTGCAGGGGGTGTGGTGAAATGGCGTGGCCGTTATGCCTGACGACCCAAAGGCACACCCCAATGCCTGTCACTCTCTGCAGGGTGGTGGTGGGGTTGGCTTCAGTTCAATACTTCACTGCCATTCCTATTACACAGCTCTGTAACTTCTACACTACCACTGCCAATGCCAGCAAGCAAACATTCGTCATTGACAAATGCTTGTTTTTTTGAACTTGTTCAAGTTTATTAGGGATACCAACATCCAGTTTATACACCATTAACATGTACCACAATTAAAAAGAATATTAAAAGAAATTCCAGATTTAAAAAATTCACAATTTATACTTAATTGTACAACGAGTTAAAATAATCTCCTCCTCTATTATCTCTCTTTTGTTAACTTAATACTCAGACAACAGTTCAATCCATACTGCCTCCACCGTCTCACTGTAGGTACATTAATACAAGAAGAGAGGAAGAAAAAAAAATTTATTTTGTTTCCCTTGTTTTTATTTTCTCTTAGGTAACAACCAACTTAAACCGTCTGTCTGCTTTTATAAGCCAGGTGGTTAGGAAAACCGGATGTATAATATTATCTGTCCTCCACAGGACTCCCCATCTAACAAAATCCACTTTTCTCAAGCCTTCAACTGTTGCTCCAGGATAGAAATTCCTCTCTGTTCCTCAAAATAATTAAAAATTGGGTGCCAATTGGTATTGAATCTTGAGACCTGGCCGTAATGGCCTCTATTTGTTGGATAGTATGAATGTTGTTCCACCAATGATTAATTGTAGGTTGTTTCTGTGTTAGCCAATTTTGTGTTAGGACCTTTACTGCTGCCACCGACCGAATTAAAAATAGGTACCTCCTACCTTTCATTCTAATTTCAGGCGGGTGCCCTCCCAAAACCAAATGCTCAAAATTCAGGTCCTGATCCAGCCCCAATATTCTCTTTATCTCACTGTTGATTTGGTTCCAGAATTTTCTTATCTTCGGGCAGGCCCAGAACGTATGGAAGTGAGAACCCACACCGCCACGTCTCCTCCAACATCTATCAGATGGGTGTCTGGCATAATGCTGGGAGACAGTGGGGGTTATAAAAAAACTCACTACCACCTTCCATTTAAACTGCCTCCATGTCATGGAATTTGTGGTGTTGTGAATATTGGCCCGTACCTTATCCCAGTGTTCCCCCGAACTTTCTCTTCCTGATTCCTCCTCCCACTTTCTTTGAATTTTTTTAGTTACCAGGAGATGTCTTGTCTTCTAGTAATCTAAAAAATTGCGAGGTTAGGTGCGCCATATCACCCAGATCTGCTTTATATTTAACCAAGACCACTCCCTCTTCTAACTGCCCTGTCAGGTTATTACTTCCCACCCTCGAGAATATGTAGTGCCTAAACTGGAGGTACTTATAAAAATTAGAACACGGAAAGCCAAATTCCCCTTGTAACTTACTAAACTCTTTTACAGTTTCAACATCAATGAATTGTTCCAACATAACTAAACCTCGTTCGGACCATTCCTTAATGATTTTGTCCCTTCTCATATTTAGTAAATCTGGAAGGTACTGTAAGGGGATAAACCGCCACGTATAATCAGGTTTCTCCCATACTGCCTTAATCTTCAACCATATTACCATAGTATGTCTTGTCCATCTATTTTCCACCCTGTGGAGTGTCTTTGGTGAGATGATCCAGGGTAGCACCCAAACTGGTATCCCTGAGTAAGCATCTCACTCCATCTTACACCAATCTATCGGTTAGGTCTTATTTAACAATTTAACTAATGGGATTATTTGAGCTGCCCAATAATATCTGATGAAATTCGGTAGTCCCCAACCTCCCTGTCTTTTGCTCTCTTGTAATTTTATTAACCGAATTCTTGGTTTTCGGCCTGCCCATATGAAATTGGTAATTTTTTTTTGTAAATTCTGAAGGTCTCTTTCAGGTATCAGCACTGGAAGAGTGGAAAACAGAAACAACATTCTTGGCAGAACGTTCATTTTAATAGTGTCAATCCTCATAGAGAAAGTCAATGTCAGTACTTTTCATCTGCCCAAATCCGTAAGAATTTGGTCCATCAACTGTTTATAATTGAATTTGTATAGATTGTCAATATGTTTCGGGATCCAATCTCCCCAGATACCTAACCTTCTCCTTGACCCTTCTGAATGGAATTTTTGTTTTAATGTCTGACGTCACTTCCCCCCTCAGTACCAAAGCCTCAGATTTTTCGATGTTAATTTTAAAGCCCGATATTGCCCCATATTTTTTCAATAATCGTAATAAATTAGGAATTGTAATCCGGGGGTTATCCACAAAAATCAACGTGTCATCCGCATACATAGATATTTTGCAGCACTGCTCTCCAACCTTGATGCCCATAATGTCTTTTGATTCTCGAATAGCCACTGCCAACGGTTCTAAGCTAAGTGCAGATAAAAGAGGGGTGAGAGGGGGCATCCCTTCCTAGACCCTCTCTCTAGCTGGATACCCGAAGAGATAGTTCCATTAACTCTAACCCTAGCTGTGGGGTTTCCATAGCACAAGGACACCCATTGTATAAATGCCTCCCCTAAGCCCATCCTCTCCATAATCACCTAAAGGTATTCCCAGTTGAGATGGTCGAATGCTTTTTCTGCATCCAGAAAAAGAGCTAACTGGGCCGATGTTGTTGGGGAGTCATATGTCATAACATTTAAAAGCTTTCGGACTTTGTCAGCTAAGTGCCTATTTGGTATAAAGCCTGTTTGGTCAGGGTGGATCAGTATTTCTATATGTTTCTGTAGTCTGGGACGAGAGAATTTTAGTGAGTATCTTCAGATCCTGATTTAACAAGGAGATAGGCCTGTAGGCGTCACACCTATCCTTCGGTTTGTCAGGTTTACGAATGACACTAATAAAGGCATCCCTCCATGATTCAGGAATATTGTTCTCCTCCAAGCAGGAGTTGAATACCATGGCCAGGATGGGGGCTAACACCCCCTTAAACATTTTATAAAATTGTGGTCCATAGCCATCCGGTCCTGGGACCTTGTTCGAGGGCAACTGCGCTATTGTCTCTCTAACTTCCTTCGATGTAATTTTGCGGTTCAGTTCCATTTTTGCTGACTCCAGTAACTGAGGTATTGGTAAATCTCTCAAAAAATTCTCTGTACTTGTTTCAATGTCAATGCCCTGATCCTCACTCCTATATAAATCTTGGTAGTACTGTTGAAATTGCTGTGCTATTTCCTGGGGTTTAGTCCAGGGAGCAGAGGGGTTTGCAGTATTTCTTAGTTTTAATATTGTCCTATCTGCTTGGGCCTTGCGAAGCCGAATCGCCAAAAGCCTAGAGGTTTTACCCCCCCTAGTCATGGTATTTCTGGTTCAAGTATCTTAATTGGCCGTCTATCACCCTATCATCCAGTTTTCGTAATTCCTCTCTTCGCTCCACCAGTGCTTTCATGATTCTGGTATTTGTGGGGTCTCTCTTATGCTTCTCCTCAAGAGAACTAATCTGTTCTAAAATTTCTGTTTCGGGATATCTGGGTCAGCTTCTTATTTGCTGAGGCTGCACTAATAAGTTCTCCCCTCACCACCGCTTTCAGGGCCTCCCGGGTACTGATTGGAGAGCAGCGCTATTGCACATTAATATCATATATTTCTTTTATTAATTTGGCCAGTTTCGTAGTTAGAGCCTTATTATTTAATAGCGAGACGTTTAGTCGCCATTGTGAGAATCTGTGCTCGCTGGACAATGCCCATGTGATCCCAACTAGTGCATGGTCTGAAAAAGTGATGTTATATTTTCGACGATGACACACTATAAATCTGCGCTTTAGGGACTACAAACAGATCTGTTCTAGAATATGACTGATTGGCTGCGGAGAAAAAGGAAAAATCTCTTTCCCCTTTATGTTGAGTTCGCCAAACATCAACTAGCCCCAGCTCCTCTAGTAGAGTTGCCGAAGTCCTAGTTGTCACCCCGTTATGACTTGGGGAATG
The DNA here is from genome assembly GCA_016271365.2 of Neoceratodus forsteri. Lineage (NCBI taxonomy): Eukaryota > Metazoa > Chordata > Ceratodontiformes > Ceratodontidae > Neoceratodus > Neoceratodus forsteri. Next base: position 838,788,366 of record CM028137.1, read on the forward strand.
GTAAGACCTATCAAGGCCTGGGGAAACCACAGCGTTAAAATCTCTAGCTATTATCAACTGACCTTCTGGTAACATGGCTACTTTATGCAAAACCGATTTTAAAAATATATGTGTTTGGCTGTTGGGTGCATACAGATTCACTAAATGAATCGACTGTCCCTGTATGGTGCCCGAAATGCACAAGAAATGGCCCTCCCATCCCCTTTCAATATCAACTATTTGAAATGGGCAACCCCTCCTAAACAAAATGGCTACTCCTGCTTGCCTGCCATTGGGTGAGGGAGAAGCTTCAACTCTATCTACCCATACTTTCCTCAGTTTGAGGTGTTCGTTTCTGCCCAAATGGGTTTCTTGTAAGAATGCTATATTACAATCAAACTTTTTCAGTTCGTTTAATATTCTGGAGCGCTTCACGGGTGAGTGAATACCCTTAACATTGTATGTAATCATTTTGAGGTTATTCATCTGGCTTACAATAGCAATAGGTCTTGTCAACTTCCATTTGACCACAGCCAGCAGTTGAGACAGTAATATGCACATGTTGAAGGCAAGAAAATATGTTTTGATCCATATAGCAGACAGACGGTAGCTATAACTATTAACTAATATAACAAACGGTTTCCACATCAGCATACCAGTAACCCATATAACCCAGTAAAGTAAGAACCTCCATAACTGAGTTACTGTTACTAAACTAAGTTGCTGTATACTATAGCAACTTTTACTTCTGATTTTAAAAATCGTGTAACGACTTCCTAGATGAGGGATTTCAGGTTTATGCAACCTCACCGATGTATATCTAGAGGTAACCTTACTGACCTCATGGTGTAGCATGTTATACTCCTTATCCCCACATAACCCGAGGATTGTAAGTAGCATGTAGATATTCCCCCGCATCACTTTCCAGATGGTTTTGTGGCTGCCCCCCCAACTCTCCCTTTAAAATAGCTCCTGAGCAGGTGAAAATGTGGAAATTTAATGTCTATGTCCCTCTTCCGAAGTAAACTTTTCCTGCCTATACCTCCTCCTCTCAAACCTCCATCGTAAACTCTCATAGTTCAATTAAATGAGTTTGTACAGAACATTGATGTCGATGGGTATTATTTTATCCAAATTAATTCCCCGGGAAGTTCGAACAGCCTTGAATAAGTTCCCATTGTTCAGAATTGTTCAAAATATAGGGGGGCCTCCTCCCCAGTCCAGTGGAAATACGCACACCGCTGTGAGAAGGGATCTTCCCCCCCCCCACCGCCACCCCTCCCTCAACCCAAATTATCCACTCCACAAAGAGCGAGTTCCTCCTTACAGCATAAGATTACCAGGGTTCCAGCTTCCAAGACCTCACTACAGTCCTCAGTTCACCTGGTTTCCCTCTCCTGTATCCAATTTCGATCGTGATTCCTGGTCTGACTTCTTTAAAAGCTTTGTTAAAAGCTTTGTTACGTCAGTTAAAGCTCGAGGCGGAAGCAGCCACACCGATGACCTCTTGCGTCCTCTAGATTGGACTCCCCAAGCTCCCGTCAATAATCTATGCTCCAGCATCTCCAGTTCCCTGTTGTGGAGTGTAATCTTCTGTTCCGCCAAGAATGGTGCCGCTTCTGCCAGGGAGTTGAAAACTCGTGCCCCACCCTCTAGGTACACTTTTAATTTTGCTGGAAAATTAAGTTGGGCTTTTATATTTCTTTTTTCTTTTAGTTCTCTGATTATTTGCCTGACCTGGAGGCGCTTCGCCTGCAATTCTGCCGAAAAGTCATGATCAAAATATATATTCTGGCTTTCATACTGTAGGTCCTTATGTCGCCAGGCTTCCTGCAGGATCGACTCCTTGGCTTGATAATGTAACATGCGAACTATCCAGGATCTTGGTTTTCGGATCTGCCGGGCGAGGGCCAAGTGAGCGGTGTGCACACTCGATCATCAGAGGTAGATCTGAGGGAAGGGATGGAGTGGTTTTTAATAATCGGAGAATAAAGTCTGCTGGTGAAGCGAAGCCCTCCTCGGTCTCCTCCTGCATACCATGGATCCTAAAATTATTTCTCCTTGCCCTGTTTTCGGCATCTTCTTGCCCGGCATGAACTAGGCGATCTCGCTGCAACAGGTAGGCCAGATTTCTGTCATTACCCTCTTGGGATTCGATCATCTCTATAATCTTGGTTTCGTTCATTTGAACCTTGGCATTAATGTTTCTGATGTCCATTCACAAATCGGCAATTGAGGACTCCATCTTATTGACTGACTTGAGGATTTTCGCCAGGGGCTTTCTCTGTTTTATTCGGCGGGTCTTCTTCCTCTAAGTCGGGATCCCATGAGTATTCAGAAAGGGATCAGGTTCTCGCGCAGGCTGCAAATCCCTCGATGCTAGCGTCTATCGATAGCTGCTTCAAAGTAGATTTTTTGGCCATTTTTTTTTTTTTATCTTTAGCCCGCAGTGGTCTACCAGACATTAGGACGAATGTTAGCTGGTCCACTGGTTACAATTAGTCGATTTCCAAAGGAGGATTGTAATAGATTGCAGAGTTGGTTCGGGAGCAATCTAAGTTAGGCAGCCACCATTGTAGTGACGTCACCGGAAGTCCCGAGTCTATTTCTTGTTAACATGAGATGCATACGAGATGGTCTCCTCTCTCATAAAACCTTTCACGGCATCCCATATGGTTTGTATAGAGACCTCTCCGGTATCGTTTAAGGAGATAAGTTATTTGCGCTTTAAGGCCATGGATGTCTCGAACTGCTTATCGCTCAACATAGTGGGATCCATTCTCGATTGTCGAGCCGGAGGGCCCTCTGGGTTAACCTGCACCGCCACTACGGTGGCGTGGTCTGAAACCAATAAGGGACCGTAACTTGCCTCCATAACCCCCCAAAAATGTCAATGAATAGAAGATATAATCCAATCTTGCATAGATTTTGTGTGAATGGGAGTAAAAAGAATACTCTCACTCTTGTGGGTGTTTATATCTCCAAATTTCACTTAATCCCCGCTCCCTCATAAAATTACCCAGGGCAACTACACTTTTAGAAGTAAGCCTGCTGCACCTGGCTGAGTGGTCTAAAACAGGGTCCCAATAGGTGTTAAAGTCCCCACCGATTATTAAAGCACCCTTGTATGGGGCTAGTGCCACTGACAGGTGGTGGCAGAAGTCCGGGGAATCAAAGTTAGGTCCATAAAGAGACACTAATGTATACTGGGTTTGTTCCATGGTAACTTCAGCAATAAGGTGTAACGGCCCTGGGAATCTGCTGTTACTGAGTGGATCTGTACCCTGAGTGAGGGCCTGAACCAAATAGCCACCCCCCTAGCCCTGGAAGTGAAGGGGCTTCCAAAAATTTCCAACCCCACGAGGAAGCAAGCCTGGCTGCCTCCTGTTGCATCATATGTAGCTCCTGCAAAAAGTTAACATCTCCTTCGATTTCTTAATATGTGTTCATACCCTCTTTCATTTTACCACGGTTTTGAGTCCATTGACATTCTAGGTCAAAAAAAGTTATCTTTCCCATTTTACCCTATTACTTTTAAATACGTTGTTTGACAGTCCCTTGAAGTAAATAACATTGCTTGTAACAGTCCCAAATTCACCGGTTTGGTTTTTAAACATATCCCCCCCCAATACCCACCCTAACCCCAACATCTACAATACCCTTTAATAAACACAGCAATGTGGCTAAGCCCACCTTTCATCCCCTTCCACAACCCCCTCATAACAGAACAACACAACAAACTGCTATAGTTCCCCCTGTAGCTTTAAGAACTGAACTTCCCCTTTATAAGCCCCATGCCCCCAAAATCCCTTAATAAGTTTTATCCCTTCAGAATCCAAAAAAAAAGGCACACCCACTCGAGAAAAGAAACTTCCTTTCTCACCCTCCCTTCATCACTTTGTAACTTCTTCCCACCTACAGAAACCCTCTACTTTTCATGGATGGAGCTGGGCCATCCATCCATTTTCTGTTAGATGGCAAATTCTATATATTGCATCACTGCCCTGGGCGAGGGGACTGGGGGGGGGGTCTAAGCCCCCAGGAGCAGCGAGGATGCCTCGCTTCCTAGTGAACATCCTGGGCTGAAAGTCCTTCAGCTGGAATAATCTGCCCATGATCCCAGTTTTCCCTCCCCATGTTATTTAATGAGTGGGGGAGTAAAGATAACCTTACATGAAGGCCTACGGTGGAGGCAGGCCCAAACTAGACACACAGACGGGGGCCAAGGGGCTTACAGTGCCCGGATAGGGGTCGATCCCTCCCCAGCCTGACCTCAGTATGCGTATTCTAGATTGACATTAATTGCACATCCACTAGTATATTTGGGTACCCGGTCTACGCCCAGACCCCACCTCAGCCCTCCACTTGGCAAACCCTGGGCTTTACAGAATCATTTAGACCAAAAGGCCTATAGATGACCCATAAAAACGTTTCTAGGGACATGGATATGTTGTTCATCCACACTGTCCGGCAGGTTTCTTGCCGCTTTAAATCTTGCTGGAAGGTCTTCAAGCTGGCTCCTCCCACCCACTCAGGTGGTAAAACTCTCGGCTCCGCCCCATGACGCCAGATCTTCCTTACCGCTTGGAAGCTCAGGTTCCCTCATTAATGCTCTGCGTGATAGACTGGATCCCAATTCTTCGGTTCACCCGAAACTCATTTTAAAATTTTCAAGACTTCGGACAACTTTCTCCCTCGCGGCTGCGATGGACAAATCGACTCCGGGATTTCGGCGGTGCCCTTGTGGGCAGAAGATGTCTAGGACAGACCCGCACTCCACGTGCGTCTACTGCCTCAGCCTAGAACACGACCTGCAGGCCTGCGAGTCATGCTGTTCATTTTCGGCCAACATCCTGGAGGACCGCGCTGCCCGGTTAAAGCTAGGGCGCCCGGAGAAGAAGCGCTACCCGCCGGTTAAGTCAGAGGAGGCCCGTTGGGTGGTTACCTCGGCGGCTGGCTCGGCTGAGCAGCTCGAGCAGATGATCGCCCTTGAGGAGGAGGCGGCCCAGGCCGCATCTTCCTCTTCGGTCGCGTCATTTATCCCGCTCTCTCTGGGTACCTCGTATTCAGCTTCGTTCAAGGAGCTTTGCCAATCCCTTTCCATGAACGGAGAGGGGCCATCGGGACATTCCTCTCGGTCCAAAAAGAAGGACTCTAAGGGTAAGTCCCATCATCGGCATTCGTGGGAGCAGGACAGGTCTCCTTTCCCGGACAGCCGACTGTCTACTTCGGTCGAGGTTGCGGCTAAGGCCGCTGGCTTCTGGCATCCCGTCAGGCCAGCGGCCGAACGCCTGGCCGACGCGGGTTTTAGATTTTTTCACCCGCCGGACAGGCTGTCGACTGGTGAAGCCGACAATCCTTCTTCACCGGTTCCCCCGGTGGAGACCGAGGATCTGCCTGCGCCCCAAGTGCAGCAGTCCCCTGTTAAGGCATCCGAGCCAAGGGAAGAGCTGGTGTCCCCCCTCCTTCCCAGACCTGTCCTCGGAAACACCGAGGATCTCTGTCTCGGACCTCTTCTTGGTCTAGCCGATCCCGCCGACATCGGCGGTCTCGGTCTCGGCACTGAGGTAAGCATCACCACCGCTCGTCCTAGTCTTCCTCCTCGGAAGAGGAGAGGCTTCGGCGCAAGTTGCGTCGATGCTACGAGGACCTGATGTGGCAGCAGTTACTTTTGTCTGGGAGCAAGTCGACGTCAACGCCTTCCCCGGCCATTAAGTGGCTGTCACCCGAGCGGCCGAAACAACCCCTTGCCATAGTCGAGATGCCCAAGTCTGGGCTGGTTGTTCGGCTGAAACCCACTGCCCCACCGATTGTGGTGGAAGCTCCGCCTCCACAACTGAAATCGGGGGCACCGACCAAGGATTCTCGGTCGGGTCAAGGCCTGCCCCACAGGTTGTCGGTCACCCTCACTCCCGACCACCTCGGTAGGTGGAGGGTGGCTCAGGCCCCAGGCAGCTCTTCGCGGACTCCTCAGAGTCCGACGATGACTCTTCCCTGTTCTCCAGGCCGGTTTACCTGGAGTCCTCCGGGGGCCAGTCGTTGGATGAAAGCCCATCGTCCTTCATGAGTTTGCTTTGGCTCATCTCGGAGTCCACCGGGATGCAGCTCGAGCCCATATCCAAAAGGGCCAAGTATCCCCTGACGGAGATACTGGACCGAGGGGATTCTTCCACGGAGGCCTTTGCAGTGGCTGAGGCCATTGTTGGCCCAGCCTTGGAGCTTTGGCAGCGGCCTGCTTCCTGCACTTCACCTTCAGCCAGGATGGCCAGGAAGTACACGGTCCCTACCGGCTCTTTGAACGTGTTTTCTGAACACCCCTCTGCCGAGGGGGTTGGTCACCGATAGCGTTTTCCGGCGTTCCGGGAACGCTAGGGACATGGACAAGCCCCTCGACAAGGACTCCAAAAAGCTGGACTATGCCGGGTGCAAGGTGTACGCTGTGTCCTCCCTTGGCCTCCGCCAGGCCAGCTTGGCCATGCTAATGGCACACTTCTCCCACGCCCTCATGGGCTCCCTGGATGAGGTGATCCCTCATCTCCTGGCCGACCTGCAGACCAAGGTCTGGCAGGTTCAGGACCGGGGTAGGGCAGTGGCGAAGCAGCAGCTCCAAACGGCTCTGGACATAAGAGACTCCTGTGCCAGATCGGTTGCGGCCATGGTGGCCATGCGCTGCAGAGCATGGCTGAGGATATCCACCTTCACGGCAGATGCCCAGTACAAATTGGTGGACGTCCCCTTCTTGGGGACCGACCTCTTCGGCCTTGGAGTGGAAGGTCACCTCCAGCGGATCGAGAAGTCCAATGCCACTCTGGACTCGGTCACCTCCGCCCAGAAGGACAAAGGCCGCCGACAGCAGCAGCACAAGTCCTTTCGCCCTTCTGCATCTGCGGCTCGTCCGACCCACCAGCACCAGGGCCAGCAGGCTCGCACTTGGCATCCCAAACCCAAGCCTGCGGTGTCCTCCAGTAGGAAGCAGGGAGGTAAAGGCCCAGGAGGTCCCTCGGCCGGTCCCTCCTCCAAGCCTGCCCAGTGATGGGCTGAAGGGTGTCGCCCCCAGCCTTGTCACTTCCCCCTGGGTTCCTCCCGTGGGGGGACGGCTCCGCCACTTCCTTTCTGCCTGGTCTGATATCAACACAGATCGCTGGGTGTTGGAGGTGGTAGGACAGGGTCTACCTCTGGAGTTCGAGCAGGCCACACCCTTCCGAGCTGTCGCCCCTCGGGGGGGCAATGGGATCCGCAGCCTCTCTGTTGGCCCACCGAGCCGATATTGCCCTTCTACTCAAAAAAGAGGTGATCAGGAAGGTGGCGGATCCTCCTACAGTCCCAGGGTTTGTGTCCAGGTACTTCCTGGTCCCAAAACGGACGGGGGGCCGGTGCCCCATTCTCGACCTGCACGACCTGAACAGGTTCCTAAGGTCTCGGACCTTCAGGATGGTCACTCTGGCTCAGATAATCCCATCCTTGGAACGAGGTGTGTGGTTCTGTTCCATGGACCTCCAGGATGCGTTCTTTCACGTCCCAATCTGTCCGTCCCACCAGAGATTCCTCCGCTTCAGAACGGAGGGATCCCTTTACGAGTTCCGGGCCATGCCCTTCGGCCTCTCCCTAGCTCCCAGGGTCTTCACCAAATGCATGGCAGTGGTGACAGCATTCCTGCAGCGCCGAAGGGTCCGGGTGTACCTTTACCTGAACGATTGGCTGATTGCAGCCCCCTCCAGAACGGAGGTGGAGCGGTCCAGAGATCTGGGCCTCCAGGTTTGCTCTCAGGTTGGCCTCCTCATCAATGAAGCCAAGTCGGAACTCGTGCCAAAGCAGGTGATCCAATTCATCGGGGCAGAGCTCGACTCTCTACGAGCCAGAGCATGGCTCCCGGCAGACAGGGCCGAGGTTCTTTCCTCCTTTGCCCAGTCATTTCAGGTTGGGCAATCACACCCTGCCCGGGACTTTCTGCACCTCCTGGGCCTCATGGCGGCCTGCACCAGCGTGGTCCGTTGGGCCCACTGATACATGCGTCCTCTTCAATGGGGACTGGCCAGCCAGTGATCACAGCACTTCGATCCACTGGATCAGCTAGTGACAGTGACCCAGGGGATGTGGAACACTCTCCAGTGGTGGACTGTTCCAGCACATCTGCAGGAGGGCATCCCGTTTGTCCGTCCTGAGCCGACGGTCTCTCTGTCGACCGATGCCTCTCTGATGGGTTAGGGTGCCCATCTGGGGGAGCACAGAGTGCATGGCCTCTGGTCCCCTCGGGAGTCCCAATGCCATATCAACCTGCTGGATCTTCGAGCAGTTCATCTAGCCCTCATGGCCTTCGCTCCATTTCTACTAGGTCAAGTGGTTCAGGTCCAGACGGACAATACCACGACCATGTGCTACCCACCAGGGCGGGACGCGCTCCATGCCTCTGTGCAGAGAAGCTGTCCGCATTTGGTCACTCGTGCGCAGCCTTGAGGCGGATCTCCTCACCATTCATGTGGCAGGAGCCTCCAACACCCTGGCCGATGCCCTAAGCTGGGTAGGGGCTGCGTCTCATGAGTGGTCTCTCCTGCCAGAGATAGTACAAGATCTCTTCTCCCATTGGGGCATGCCTCAGGTGGACCTGTTTGCCTCCAGGGAGAATGCGAAGCTGAGACTGTTTCTTGCCCACCCCCCTCAGCAGGGCTCGCTGCAGGGGGATGCCTTCTTGAGGCCGTGGACCCCAGGCCTCTTCTACACCTTTCCCCCATTCCCTTGATCCACAAGGTGCTTCTCAAGGCAAGGAGGGACAAGGCGCAGGTAATTCTGGTAGCCCCAGACTGGCCCTGCCAGTTCTGGTATCCAGATCTCCTCAGTCTCAGCTCTAGGCTCCCTAGGCGGCTTCCAGCCTGCCTGGACCTGATCTCAGTCAATCAGGGGAAGGTATTCCATCCGGACGTTCAATCCCTGCACCTGACGGCCTGGTTCCTGAGCGGCTAGAGTTCCGGGCCTTGGGTGTTTCCGACGAGGTCCTCAACGTCGTTGAGGCATCCCGTAAGAAGTCGACCAGAAAATGCTATGCCTTCAAATGGAAGAGATTTTCCATTTGGTGTCAGGGCAAGGGCCTGGACCCTTCCTCCTGTTCCTTGGCAAGCATTCTGGACTACCTGTGGTCCCTTTCTCAGCTAGGGCTTTGGTCGACGACCCTTAAGGTTCACCTGGCAGCCATCTCTGCTTGCGGTGCGGGCCAGGCAGTTAATTAGCGCAGGAGAGAAATGGTCGGGCGGCTTTTCAAAGGTCTTGATCACATATCCCCTCCGGTGCGAGAACCTCCACCTCCATGGGATCTACTGCTGGTATTGGCTAAGCTCATGGGCAAGCCATTCGAACCGAAGCACAGGTGTGACATCTCTCACATGTCATGGAAGACCGCCTTCTTGGTGGCTATCACGTCAGCCAGAAGGATGGGAGAGCTCCAGGCGCTTTCCATCGAGTCTCCTTATCTGGTTTTCCACAGGGACAAGGTTGTCCTGCGCCCCCACCCGAAATTCCTTCCGAAGGTGGTGTCGGAGTTTCACCTTAATCAGGTGTTGACTCTGCCGGTGTTCTACCCCAGTCACACCTCGGAGGCCCAATATAGGCTTCATACTTTGGACCCTAGAAGAGCGCTCGCTTATTATAAGGAGCGGACGGCTGAAGTTCGGGGAGAGGTTTGCCAGCTGTTTGTCACCTACGCCAAAGTCGCACCTGGCAGACCTGCAGCCAAGCGGACGATAGGCAGGTGGGTCACCTCCTGCATAGATCTCTGCTATAGGTTGGCGGGCATGGAGCCTCCCAGAGGGATAAGAGCTCATTCTACCCGCAATACCGCTGCATCGGTTGCTGCTTCCAGGGATGTCCCCATCCAGGAAATCTGCAGGGCTGCTTCCTGGAAGTCAGCACACATCTTCATCACCCACTACCACATCGACCTTGAGTCACGCCGGGATGCTGGTTTTGGGGCCTCGGTTCTCCAGTCTTTATTTCCTAAGTAGGGGTTGTGCGCCTTGCCTCCTTCCTCCCGGAGAACTGCTAGGAGTCTGCCAGACGGTGTGGATGAACAACATATCCATGTTCCTAGAAATACAGGTAACTCACCTGTAACAGGAATTCTAGGAATGGTATATGTTGTTCATCTCCCTCCTACGACCTCCCAGCTTGACGCACAACCTCAGCTTCCAGCGAGCTAGATCTGGCGTCATGGGGCGGAGCCGAGAGTTTTACCACCCGGGTGGGTGGGAGGAGTCAGCTTGAAGACCTTCCGGCAAGATTTAAAGCGGCAAGGAACCTGCCAGACAGTGTGGATGAACAACATATACCATTCCTAGAACCCCTGTTACAGGTGAGTAACCTGTATTTCTTAGCCTTGCTTGCTTAAGCTTGTATCCTTCCCCCCAGTAAGAAAAGGCGCCAAACTTGAAACGAACTGTACCGTAGCACATTCATAATTCACTAACAGAACATCGGGAAAAATTTCAAACATGTTAGAGCAGCTAACCCTCACTGCTGGAGTTCCCATAAAAGACTAATTGAATCGAAATGAGCCCCCAAAACTGGTATAAGTCCCCATCTTTATGCGTTGTCTCTGCTGCTGATATGTTCAGTGTCTCTGTGTATTTTAGCCATCAAAAGAGTTCACAAAATTAGGACCATCCAGTAGTGCTAGTCTAACAGTGTCCCAAGTCCTGAAGAGCTGTGGGACCAGGAGAAAAGGCAAACGGAGTGGGAGGGGAGGTGTTGTGGCCCTGCCTTATAAGCCACTGCTTTGTTGCAGACCGCGAGTACCAGCAGCCCCCCCCCCCAAACTTTCTCACCCCTAGAGTTACTGAAATCAGTACCTGCAGCTCTAACTCAAGTCAAGGGGCTTGCTCATCTTGGTTCGGAGCATCTTGTCGGTCAGCTCTTTTTTCTTTTTCTTTTTCTTCCACATACGCCATTGCTGCATCAGGATCTGAAAAAGCACATTGTTTTACCCCGGGCCTGCAGATCACCAGCCTCGCAGGATACACCAGGGCGAATGGCCAGTCCACCTTATGGAGCTTCCGCTTCACTGGTTAGAATGCCTGCCACTGTTTGTAGCAGCCTAGAGAAGTCTGGAAACACACTGACCCTTGTTTTTTTTTTTTTTTTTTTTACTGTTAATGTACCCGCTTTCCTCGCCACCTCCAGCACAGCCTGTCTATCTTGATATCTTAAGAATTTCATTATTACATGCCTCGGGCGTTGATCCGGTGCAGGCCTCTGACCAGGGGAGTGGTGGGCTCGCTGGATCTCTAGTTATTTGCTCAGGTAGTTGTAGCGTTTATTGCAGCCATTTCCTCACAAACTGTGCACAGTCTATTCCCTCTGATCCCTCAAGCATGCCCACCAGACAGACGTTGCATCTCCACTCCCTGTTTTCATGGTCATCCAGTGTTTGTTTTAGGTAGACTGTATCCTTCAAGACTTGCTGAAGGTCGGCAGAAACTTAGGAGAGATTGTCCTCTTGATTGCTCGTGCAGTATTCCAGCTCATTCAAGCAGGTCTCATGTTGGTCTATGGTTTCGGTTACATTGTTGACCGTTTGTTGAAGGTGCTGTAATTGCGAGGACATATTCTCGAACCCTGCTTGCATCTTCATGGTGAGCTCATATTTTAGTTCTTTAAATAGTTTCTCCATCATTTGATAGGATGTATCCCCGCAGACGTTTTCTTTCTTTCCGTGGGCTCCTGCTCATCAGTACCCACTCGGGAGGTGGCTCCAGTTGCCGGAATGTCTAAGCCCACATTTTTCTGGTGCTCTCCGGTGTTCTTAAAAGTCAGTTTTGCCTAGGTTTTTGCAGATTTAGATGCAGTAGCCATTATACAAGTCTGTAAATCAGATGTTGGTACTTTTTGGCATATTTAGAGACAGGATGTCTGCAAAATATAGTGGACGGATGTGGAGCTCTCGAGTCAAGCGTCCATCACCGAACCTAGCTAGGCTATGCCTTCTGCCATTTTACACTGTGCTTACTCGCGTTTTATTTTTGTCAAAAATAAGTCTTCAAAATTCTACTTGCATGTCTTCTTCTCCATCCATCTCAATCGAGAGGCGGCGATCACAGTGTGCTTGCGGCAAGAAGATCTCTCATAAGGACGCCCATTTGGCCTGCGTCTTCTGCCTAGGCCCAGACCACGACATAGAGGCCTGCCAGCATTGCCAAGATTTCAACCAGCGTACCCTGCTCCACTGCTAGAAGACCCTCGGAGCCTTCTTGTTTACCCAAAAAGCTATCTGAGATGGAGAAGGAGCCTCAGCAGAAGAGTTAATCTTTTTCCCCGTCCTCCGGGGCCTGTGCCTCTTTTTCTTCACATAAGGAGAAGAAATCGAGCGACAAACACAAGCACTGGGAGAAGCACAGGGAGAAACCCAGTTGGATTCCCACTTGTGGTCCCAGACCAAGTTGGTGACCACTTTGGAGTCTTCCTCCTGCAGGGGGTCGGCTTCTCCCACCGCAGCTGGCCTTTTGACCTCCAAACTCCGGGTGATCAAACCTCCCTCCCTTATCACCATTGCGGGAGAAGGTTTTTCGTGGCACAGGGCTCGCTCCTCGCCTCTCAAGCTTGAGCCCATTGTTCCTGGGGGCTCTAAGCTGAGTTGCTCCGGCTGGTGGATCTTTGGGCGGCAGGTCTTTGTCTATCGCTCTCCCTGCCAAGGTGTCTGCTGAGTCCTCCTCGATGTCGGGGGCCGACTCCCAACAGGTGATGCCCGGGACCAACGCCCCTCCCCCTCCAGGAAAGAAGAGCATCCATCCTGCTTAGAAGCCAGCTCACCAATCCTGGCGGTGACTCCTAGGTGGCCGCTGGCTGAATCGCCAGACTGGCACCAGCCTCCACCAGTTCCTTTGATGCTGGCTTCCCTGACGTCACCTCAGGTGACTCCTTTGCCACCTAACCCTCCTAAGTTGCCGGTGGGGCCTGACGCCCAGCCTCAACTGATGCAAGAGGGCCCGATGATTGGACGTCGGGTACAGACCGTCTGATGCCAGATGATTCTGTCCCACTGGGTCCGACGCCTGATAACTGAATTTGGCCTACCCTGACGCTCGAGGTACCTCAGCCTGAAGACCAGATTCCAGGGTCTTCTAAGCCGTCTCCCCTGATGCCTGATACACCAGCCCCACCGCCAAACCCCCCACAAGCCCTGAATGAGCTCTTTGTGGCCTGGTGGGCCTATTTTAAAGATAAAGAGGTCCCTAAGGAACCTTCCAAGCCTACCCCTTGGGCCACCTCTGGACAAGCCTCTGGTTCTCCCACCTACTCCCCACCCAGGGGGACTACTCTGTTGCCAAATGGGGGTGATACCCCCCTTCCTAAAGGATGGCTGCACAAGCAGCCACGTTTGCCTTCCCTCTGCTTGGATTCGGACATTTTCTCTTCCTCCTCTTCAGGCTGTGAGGACTTGGACCTTCCTTCGAAGCCCGAGGCCGGTAAGGACACCCCTCTTTCCCAGCCTGACAGCCCATCATTTGTGGATGTAATGTGGCACATCCAGCAGTTGAATGATTGGGACACAACAGAGCTGGATCCAGAATGACGTTGGTTAGCCTCTTTTCTCAGGAGGAAGGACACCCTACCTATGGTGGTCCCTCCACTTAGGGAGTCCTATAAGGACATCAACAGAGCGGCATGGATGCGCCCCTTTTCTATACTGGCTGCTTCCAAAAAGTCAGACCAGCAATATAGTGCAGCCAGAGAGGATCCTTTTTACGAGGAGCACCCAGAGGCAGACTGCACTGGAGATCAGTCTTGCACCTCCCTCTCTCCCTACGTGTTTCTGGACCCCTCCTGTCCTGCTCTGCTTATATCCCCTAGTACCTCACTCTTTCACCAGCTTTCTTACTACCCTGTTCTCCCACTCTCTACTCTTTCACCTATCCTTGACCTTCTACACAGAAGGTGGCCACCGTACCACTGCGCTGTCGTTTCTGGCTTTCTAAAGCATGTCTGTCATAGTACTTTGAACAACCCACCAAACTGATCATTGAACTCCTTTTTCTTACTGTACCCCCCAAAATATGTTTGTGTCACAGAACCTGTGAGCCACCTTATCTTGCACCTATTTTTGGTGGCATAACATGCTACTGTACCAATCTCCTTTCCTTTTTTATCCTACTCCATGTCCTCTCACTCCCAATACCCAGCTCTGTTTCCAGGCCCTCCCACAGGAAGCAGATACATAACACAAGATTGTTCAAACGAGTTCTCTGTAGGCTCTCTGTACTGCTTCTGTTACTCTCTGGCAACGTGCATCCCAATCCTGGGTCCATCACACTACCCAAGTCCTCTAGTCGGTGTGCAAGTGGCTTTATATTAGCCTCAGTAATTACTGCAGCCTGCTTCTAAGCTGTCTCCCCTGACGCCTTTTACAGATTTGGGCTGCACAGCACAAACCAGACATATACTGGCTGTGGTTGAAACCTCGCCTAATGTTTCAGATTCTGCCGTCACCCTAAATAGGTGTGTGCTCTTTAGACAAGATAGATTGGGGAAACATGGAGGAGGTTGTGACGTCTATCTCCAAGACACTCTCCAAGGGCATGCTTTTCCATCCACAATCTCTGGGAACGAAGCACAGGCCCTTGCCATCAAAATTTTACTTGGCAGCAAGGGTAAGTCCCTCACAGTACTGTCTATATTCCCCCTCGTAACCTGAAACTTGGCTTTGACTCCATTCTTGACTACATTGCTCGGCACCATGGAATTCTGCTTAAAGTTGAACCAGCATAACATTCTGTGGTGATTTGCATATGCAGCCCATGATGCTTTGCATTGTGTGGACATGTGTGATTTTGTATTTTCTTGAAACTTGGCTTCCCAGCCAAATGCCCTTTGGGGTAACCCTTGCCTCAGTGTCTGCACGCTGAGGTTCTTTGTCTTTTAAATAGTTTTTTATTTTAATGGGTTAACCACAGCATAACCCAGACAGACCGTCTTAGGGTAGCTGGTTCATTCCACTGGGGTGTGAAACAGATGAGGCATACTGATGAGTCCTGGTAGGATGAAACATGTGGCTATGTCATCTGTTAGCACTCTTTGCAAACTGTGTGAGAGGCCTTTCGGCACCATGCAATTCTGCTTAAAGTTGAACCAGCATAACATTCTGTGGTGATTTGCATATGCAGCCCATGATGCTTTGCATTGTGTGGGCATGTGTGATTTTGTATTTACATTGCTCAGTTGTCTAATAAGGTGGAGGTCATCATCCTGGGTGATCTTAATATCAACTGATTGGCTTCTTCTGCTGCCCCCTACAGGAACACCGCCACTGCAACCTTAGACCTAGTTCAGGTTGTGTCCTCTCCCACTAGGATTAACTACAGGACGGGTACCAGCACCTTGACTTGACCTCATACTCACCAACTTCCTGGTTAGACTTACTAATATCACAGTTTTGCCTGACTCACTCAGTGACCACTCTGCAGTTCTGTGCAACTGATCACACCGGACCCCTAAACCCTTCCCAAAAATCACGTATCAGCGCTCCCTTAAAACAGGTCAACTGCGACATTTCAGAAACTTCCTCCTTAACTGTGACTGGTCCCCTCTTGACATTGCTTCCAGTGAGGACAATGCCCTGGCTTTCTTTATTTCCACTTTCAATTCTGCCTGTGATTTATTTGCCCCTTATTCCAAACGTATCATCAAAGGTTCTGATACCCCTTGGATAAACCAGGCACTCCTGGACTTTATGGCCTCCCAGGACAATCTTTGGCATAAGGCCCTGGCATCTGGTCTCCCAGTAGATAGGCAGCGTTATAGGGCTGCCAGAAATGTATGTACCTGGGAAATTTGCCGTACCAAGGCAGCACACTTCCAGACTTCCCTCTCTTCCAACTGGGGTAATGATAGAAAGTTTTGGGAGAACATAAAGGACCTTACAGGTAAACCCAATGCCTCCCCACCCTCTCTGTTAAGTAACAATGGTGTTATTACCCAGCACCCACAGATCATCGCTGATACTTTTAATTTAGCATTCTGTGATCTATCTGGTTTTCTCCCTCCAGATTTTTTCAGTAATACCTCGAGCTCCCCGCTCCCCCCCACCGCATTCCCCCATTCCGGTTTAGGATTATTTCTCTCCAAGAAGCAAAAAAGTATCTTACCCGGGTTCTGGGAAGTCCACATTCAGTGGTGACTCACTCCCTGGACCTGAAATTGCTGCAACTGGCTTTGGATGTCATCCTCTCTCCCCTCACCAAAATTATTAATCTATTCCTCTGTCTAGGTCAGATGGCAACCATTACACCAGTACTAAAGAGCGGAGATAGAACTTTGCATAGCAATTACCGCCCCATCTCCATTCTACCCCCTATCTTCAAAGAGTTGGAAAGGATTGTTCTGATCAGCTTTCTGAATATCTAGCAAGACATTGCCTCTAATGTCGGCAGCAGCATGGTTTTCGGAAGGGTCACAGTACCACAACTGCCCTTCTGGAATTTACGAATTTCCTACACAAAGCCCTTGACCGTGGGCACTTAGTTGGGTCTGTGTACATAGACCTAACTAAGGCCTTCAGCACCATGAATTATGCTGTCCTCTTTGACTCACTCCCATCTTTAGGCCTTTCACAAGAAGCCACCTCCTGGTTTTCAGACTACCTGAGTGGGAAATCACAGCGGGTAAAAATAAATAACATTCTCTCCAATACCTTACCAGTTCACTCTGGGGTTTCCCAAGGCTCAATTTTGGGTCCTCTCCTTTTCAGTCTCTTCCTCAACACCCTCCCCCTTGCTTGCCCTGGTCAGTTGCTACTCTATGTGGATGATGCATTCATTTTTTCTAGCCACCCTAAGCCCTCCCCCTTAGAATGCAATCTACAGAGGTTATTTTCTGAGTTAGAATCCTGGTTTGCATGGCACAAACTCCTTTTAAATTATATAAAAAAAAAAAAGGTTGTTTGCCAACACACATAACAAATACAGAAGTCTGTCACTTTGCATTCTCAATAGTCAGCAACAATCCCTGGAGCAAGTGTGCAGTTTCAGATACCTTGGCATCATGCTTGACTCTACTGTCTCCTATAACAAACACATCAACCAGGTTTGCAAGGCTGTAAACACCAGAATTGGTTTGCTGTATAGGCACAGGCAATGCATGACACCAGATGCCCTACTCCTGGCTGTTACCAGTTCGGTCTTGTCCGTAGCACACTATGGTTTAGTTATCTATGGGTCTGCAGTAGATACAGCGCTGAGTCGCATTAAGGTCGCACTGAACAAAGCCTGTCGCTTAGTTGTCTGTGGTGATAGGCTCGCTCACACATGTGACCTTTACAGACAAGCAAACTGGTTAAACTTCGAGGGAAGGCTTACATACCAGACTTGCTTGTTGGCGAAAAAGATATTCTCTGGTCTTTCTCCTCCAGTAACCTTGCATCTCCTAACTCTTGCCCTGACCCCCCCGGGCTAATAGAAGTGCCTCTAAAGCGAACTTCTTAGTACCTTTCTGTAGGACGTCTATGGGTCAGAGGGCATTCATGTATAGGGCCCCACACTGGTTAAATGGCCTACCCACTGAAGTCTCATCTCTTGAAAAACTAGGCCCTTTCAAACGTGCACTTCGGAAGCATGTCCTTGCCAAACGTAGCTGTGAGTGCTCAAAGTCTTCAAAGGTAGCTATGACTGCTCATAGTCTTCACTTCTAATCCCTCTCTAACCTATCTGTCTTCCCCTTCTGTGTTACTCTACTATGAAAAGGCCACTTTGGCTGCTCCTTGTATCTACCCCCTCTCCCCTCTTCCTCTGTGATCTCCTCTCATCTACCTAATTGCTATTCCTCTATGATAAGGCCTCGCTCTTGGGTGACTCCTCCTTCCTACTTCTCTCTCTCCCCCAACTCCTACTGCCTTTCTGTCTCCGTTCTCCCTTGCCCCATCGGTTTCCAGCCTCCCTGTTTTCTCCTCTGGCGCTCCCTCCCCCTCCACAGTATTCCCTAGTTTACTGATGCAACTCCTCTTCTCGACGGCCACTCCAAGTAACTCATTTAGGGTAACTGGTCTTGAATCTTAAGTTTGTACCCATTCTCTGCCTGGCTAGCATTATTCATGCTACTAATTTCATGCTCTCAAGGTTTTCAGTGCCTTTGTTTACCACTTCAGTTTTGCATTGCCTGTCTCCCTGCATGGTCTGGCATCTTTGTACTGTATCTCTTGTGTGTGTGTGTGTGCGTGTGTGTGTGTGTGTGTGTGTGTGTGTGTGTATATATATATATATATATATATATATATATACACACTTATAACTAACATGTTATAAGCGTACGAATCTGCCAGCAGAAACAGACCTCATGGCCTGTCCAAGTCTGCTCTAGTGTGCAGCTAGCTCCCCTAGATTGCAGCTGCCCCAACCCCCTCCTCCACCGTCAGGATGTTCTCAGCCCTATTCACCCAGTTTTCAGCACTATTCACCGAGATCCTCCATCGTTCCCTGTCCCATGCCCTGATTGCTGCCGCACTGTTGTTAATGACTTCTGGAAATATGTATATGCACTTTCTCATTGTGTCCTGTGTTTTGGATTGTAATAACATGGGGCCTTTGTAAAGGAGTCTATGACTCAAAGGTTTGTAGTTCAGATATTCTCAATAAATAAAGACTCAGTCCTGATTAACACTGCCCACGATCGCTCCAGAACTCAACCTCCAGACAAGGACTCCAAACAGTTTGACCACTTGGTTCAAAAGGGGTATTCCTCAGCCACATGTGCCATACAGTCTCAGAACTTACTTGCCCACATGGTTCAGTACCAGAATGCCTTGTGGGACAAGGCACTGGAGGTGGCTCAGGCCATTCCAGATTGCCCAGGAAGGGTGGAGTTGATCGTCATCTTAGTCAGGCTCAGATGTCGGTAATCACATCCTCCGGGTCTCTTACGATACGGTGGACTCTGCAGGAAGGGCCATGGCCTCCACAGTCTGCAGCCACTGTTTTTCCTGGCTGAGGGTGTCTGGTTTTGCTCCAGAAGTCCAATCCAAAATATGGATGCTCCTTTCAGTGCTCAGTTCTGTTCGGTGAGGACTCAAAACATTACTCACCTGCAGTAGTCAGGAAAAGCTGTCAGATCTGTACACACTATGTATAAATCCCAGCCCAAACAGAATCCTAAGCAGTCCTTTTGGAGGAATGCCAGACAGCAGCCCAAAGAACAACAGCAGAGAGCAGGATTTAAGTGCAAGGCTGCTTCAGGAGGTTCTGCTCCCCAGCCCCAAGATCCTTTCAGCCTGCGCTACTCCTCCCCAGCTCCTCAGCCTGACTCGTGCCCAACCCCCTTCCCCCGGCCGAAGCCTATGGGGAGGTGTTGGGGGGTCGATTTTCCTTGTACATAGAAGGATGGTGCCAGATCACCACAGATCAGTGGGTCCTTCAGCTCATCAAAAAGGGGCATACTCTGGAGTTCACAGAGATACTCCCAGACAACCCACTGGTCCCCTCCCATTACTCTGACTCACAGTGCTCTCATCACAGAGGAGATCCGGGCCTTCCTGCAAAAGCAGGCCATAGACCCAGTTACTCCAGCACAACAGGGGAAAGGGTTTTACTGCCACTTTTTCCTGGTACCAAAGAAAACCTGGGATCTACGCCCTGTCCTCGACCTCAACCAGCTGAATCAATACATTGAGTACAAGCGATTCCGGATGGTAACTTTGCTCGGTCTCCTCCCTCTCCTCCACCGAGCAGATTGGTTATGCTCCCTAGACATGCAGGATGCATAATTCCACATTCCAATCTTCCAACCCCACAGGAGGTTCCTTTGCTTCCACTTCCAGGGAGGTCACTACTGGTTCAGGACTCTGCCTTTCGGCCTGTCCTCGGGCCCCCAGGGTATTCACCAAATGCCTTGCAGTTGTGGCCGCAGCTCTAAGGAGAGAGGGCCGTTATGTCTTCCCTTACCTGAATGACTGGCTGCTAACTGCTTCCACCCGGGACCACCATGCAGACCACTTTCTCCCTGTTTCAGGACCTAGGGTTTACCTTAAACCTTCTCAAGTCATCTTCTTTGCCAAGCCAATGGCTGCAATACATATGGGCAATCCTAGATACGGCTCAAGGCAAAGCCTTCCTCCCTCAAGACAAAGCAGAGTGGCTTCAGATGCATGCTCAACAGCTATCCTCCTCGCGTCAGGTCCCGGCCAGGTCTGTCCTCAGACAGTCCCCCTGGCCAGGCTATACATGAGGATGATCCAGTGGAACCTCAGAGTTCAGCGGGACCAGCGGTCAGATGACCTGGAGGAACCCATCTTGGTGTTAAATCCAGTGTGACAGGAATTGGCATGGTAGATGAATACCTCCAACCTTTCCAAAGGAGTTTGCCTGCAAAAGGAGTCTCCCAGACGGATCCTAACCATGGACACATCGGGCCAGGGCTGGGGAGCCCTCTTGGGAGACTGTCAAACACAAGGGACCTGGTCTCAGCATGAGCTCCATCTCCACATCAGTGTCCTGGAGATAAGGGTGATTCTGTATGCCCTTCAGGCTTTTCAGATAGTCTTGCTATCCAGCTCCCTGTTGATCCAGACAGACATGTCGGTGATCTTTTACATCAACAAGCCGGGGGGTCATTCTTATCCCCTCTGCAGGGAGGCCATGCGAGTCTGATTGTGGGCAGTGGACCATCAACTGGACTGGACAGTATTCCATGTTCCCAGCATGCAAAACACCCTGGCTGACAGCCTAATTTATTTATTAAAATTTGTTAACCTGGTAAGGCCATGGTGTGTCCCTTTTTTAGGGACGATTTGGAGTTATTTACATACAATAGGAGGCACCAGTTTACATTCAGAGATGGATATAACAGTCAACAGTAGAGCTGCACATTTGCACATTAATTTACAAGACTTAGAGCCATAACAGTTCAACACATAGAGACTGGTCATAAGCAATTTCTGACATGTTTGCGATAATTTTTACTTGAGTAAATCACCAGTTTGGGAGAGAGTTTATATAGTACAGGTTAGGGTAGGATAATGTAAAGCTCAAATACTATGCTAGGATCACAGGTCTCAGTCCAGGGTGCACAAGTGGGAACTTCACTCTTCAGTGGCAGAAGACCTCTTTGACAGATGGGGACCTCCAGAACTGGATCTGTTTGCCTCCCCATCCAATGCACAACTGCCCAGTTTTTGCTCGCTAGATCCAGGGCCTGGTGTTTTCTGGCAAGAGGCATTGTCCCTCTCTTAGACGGGGAGGTTTCTTTATCGTTCCCTCCCTTTCCTCTACTACAGCGTGTTCTTCTCAAGCTGCAGTCAGCAGGAGCAGAGATGATTCTGGTGGCACCTTCTGGCTGCACCACGGCTCCATGCTCCAGCAACTCGCAGCGGCGCCTCCAGTCTCCCTGCCCCTCCACTCAGATGTGCTCTCCTAGGAGCAGGGAAACCTGGTCTATCTGGATCACAGTTCTCTGCATCTCCATGCATAGCTCCTGCAGACTTTGCTATATCCAGATTTGGGGTATCCCTCAATGTAGCAGACATCCTGGTAGTCGCTAGGAAACCTTCCACCAGGGCCACCTACGCTATAAAATGGAAGTGGTTCTGCATCTGGGCCACCGCTAGGCATCGAGACCCCTTCACTAGTCTGGTGAATTCAGTTTTGGAGTACCTCCTCTCCCTTTCAGATTCAGGGCTAAGCTACTCCTCGCTCAAGGTGCATCTCTCTGCCATTTCAGCCTATCATGCACCTATTGAGGGCAAAACTCTTGCCCAGCTGGATCTTCCCCGTACATTCTTATGGGGTATTCTGCATATGAAGTCACTCATTTAGAACCCTGTCCCACCATGGGATTTTTTTGTTTGTCTGAGAAAAACTAACCTTGCCTCCCTTTGAACCTGCCACAAGTTGCGAGCTGCGCTTTCTGTCGTGGAAAGCATCATATTTTGTTGCCATTATTTCCGCCCGAAGGATTTCCAAGCTTCAGGCCCTGATGTGCAAGGAGCCTTATTTGGTTTTCCACAAGGACAGGGTGTCCTTGCGAACTAATCATAAGATCTTACTTCAAGAGGCTCTTGCAGTAGGTATTCACAAGTAGGACTAAGCCGCCAGGCATCAGGACTCCACGGAAAAATCTCTAGCTAGCAGTCTCTGGCGGGGACCGCCCTCACGTCAGGTGACCGGCGTCAGCCAACGTTAGTATAAAGGGGGAGGTCCCGAGACCTGCCCTCCAGGTCTTTTCCGCTGTCAGCTTGCGAAAGTACCTTGTGGAAGAACAGCGCTCGCTTTTCTCGCCATTTTGTTGTTGTTTGTTGAATTTAGTTGACCCGGTAAACCCACTGGGCCTAGAAGTCTCTTTTTCAGGGGTGACTGGGGGAGAGGGGGGATACAGATGGTAAGCAACTGAAATTGAACCAGATTAAGCTGTTGGTGGTATTTTTAGTGAATGAGGGAAATTTGGCCAGGACACCGGGGAAATTCTCCTGCTCTATTCGATAAGTGCCATGGGATCTTTAACATCCACCTGCTCTACCACCAATCCAGGCAGATGGGACCTCTGTTTAATATCTCATCCGAAAGACGGCACCTCAGAAGTGCAGCACCCCTCTCATGCTGCACTACAGTGTCAGTATTGGGATATTAACCCAAGTGCCAGATGTGGGAACTAAACCCACAGCCCTCTGATCTCCTGACCTCGGAGGCGAGTGTGCTACCTACTGAGCCACTGACACTTTTGGATATTTATCAGTGTTTTTTGACTTTACTTTATTTTATTCTGATATTTGTGTAATACTGCCTCGGTGTGCATGTTGTCCCCGATGCTGTCGTAATCGCATATGAACAAGTGTGACTTGTGTGGATCCCAGCTCCCTCACAAAGATGGCCATTCTCCCTGCCTCTTCTGTCTGGGCCCAGACCACTGCGTGGAGGAGTGTAAGTACTGCTGAAAATTCAGCGCTGGGACTCAGAAATGAAGGCAGCAGTCCCTGGAAGCCCATTTACTAAAAAAGAAAATGGCATCCATGGAAAAGGAATGGAAGAAATTGAGGTAGGCGTCAACTTCTCCTGCGGGCCATCACAAGAAAAAGAGGGACAAGGAGAAACACTGGGTTCGGGACTCACCATCCACAGCAGCCATGACTTTGGCTGGGGTCGTGGCTCTCCAGGTAACTTCCCCCCGGGGGATCGTCCTTCGACGGCCGCCTTAGTGGTGTCTAAGCCGGCATCGACCCCACCTGTCTGGCTTGCGCTCAGGCCCAACGGGAGCCTCCGGAGCAAAGGAGGCCCACACTCCTGATACGGCCTCCAGATGTAGGCCTTCTGGTCAGAGTGCAATAAGTCGAGCGGTTCCACTGACGCCCGCCCAGACACGGCTGATAAGTCGGTCATCGGCTCACCCGACGTCCGCCCAGCTGGCGACCCTTCATCAGGTCATTCATCCATCCCTGACATCAGAGAGTCACCGCAATGCACGTCGGCTGTGTTGCCCTCTGAGGACCTCGCATCTTCTCCAGCTTCTCCTGAGGAGTTTACTCCTCCTCCTTCCCCAGCTGGGGTCGAGGAGCCCGACACGCTGATGTCGGGGATGCCCCCCCCCGACGCCGGATCCTGAGACGCTGGACCTGACATCAGACCACCCGATGTCACCCTCTGGCATCCTGCTCCCTGACAATTTAACGTCAGAGCCTTCCGGGTTCCCGGGACGACTGACAGGTCCCCCTCCGGGCCAACGCCTGATCCGTCTGGTCCGCCTGTAGGGCCGACGTCTCCGACTCCATCGGACACCCCCGGTGCCAGGATACCCAATGCTGCAGTATCTGGCTCCTCAGTACCCAGTGCCTCAGTACCCGACGTTGCACTATCCGACACCACAGTACCCAGTGCCTCAATACCAGACGCCGGGCCTCCCGCGGTCGGGTTATGGGTACCCTTATTACGGGTTTTCAGCTTACCTGTACACGAGCCCCCCTCCACCTCCTCCTCGCCCCTCCACCTACCCCGCAGTCTCAGGTGGACTTGAGGGAGGTCTTGACCTCCTGGTGGGCTGAAGCAAAATCACAGATTACCCAAGAGGTCGAGAAATGTATACCGACGCCATTCCCGATGCCGGCCCCCGTACATCAGCGTGAAGAGACTCCCTTTCTTCTGCCTGACACCTGAGCTGAACCTTCTGGTTCTCAGGCAGGGAGGACACGCTCCCCCGGGGAACCTCCAGAGAGGACTATCCTCCCCCTCCTAGGGAGGCCTCTTCTTCTGCTTCTCCATCATCAAAGTCTTCGGAGTCAGATTTGAACTCCGAACGCTCTGATCTAGAGGATGAGCCCCGTACTCCAGATAAACCCAGGCCGCAAGGTTCTCCGAAGTCCCCTCCAGAAGATCCTTCCTTTCAGGAGCTGCTGAAGAAAATCCAGGCCCCCTGCAAGTGGCAATCAGTGGAACCAGATCCCCAGCGTAAGAAGACTGTAACCCATCTGAGCCTCCCGGAGACTTCTCCCACCCTGGATAGAGCCTCGCGAGGATCTTGTCTCCACTATTTGGAATCAACCTTCTTCATTAGCCCCCCTTCCTCGGAAGGCCGACAGGCTATATCAGGCTCCTGAGGGGCATGATTGTCTCATCCTTCACCCCATGGCCGATTCGGTCGTGATTAGTGCCACACGTGACTGATCAGCCAACCCTATGCATCTCAGCTAGTCTCCCGACAAGGAGTCCCATCTTCTGGACCAGTACGGGAAGACGTTCTATGCTTCTTCCACTCGGGCATGAGGGCCCTCATTTACGTCGGCCACATGGGGGACTACCAGAAGGCTATCCTTAGTCAGATGGAATCAAAACTGGACTCCCTCCCATATTCACAAACAAAGCATAAACTGGAAGATCTTGTCTGCTCCATGCTTTTGGCCTGTAAATGCATGCTTCATGCTACATATGACTCGGTGGACACTGCAGGCAGTAGCTCAGCCTTAGCCATATCCTTATGGCATCACGCCTGACTCCAAGTGTCAAGTTTGGCCCCTGAAGTGCAGTCCGCCATCCACGATGCTCCCTACAGAGGGTCTGTTCTGTTTGACGGTGATGTCAAAGACATCATCACCGAATTACAAGAGAAGGATTTGGCATTAAGGTCTGTTCAGACAATGTACAAACCCTCTCAGAGGCAGAAACACTCCTTTCGGCGCCCCGACCACCAAAGGCCTAAGCAGACGCAACCCTGACGTCCCAACAAATGCAAAGCTGCGTCAGCTGCCGAGGCCCCCCCCCCCAAAGCAAGAAAGCTTCTGGGGCCACGGCCGCTATTCTGCCCCCCACTTCCTGACTCCCTGCCTCTCCCACTGCCTCTGCCCAGTCCAGAGGAACCAGTAGGGGGGAGATTCTCCTCCCATCTACCGGTTTGGGAAAGGATAATGGCAGATGCCTGGGTGCTCCAGCTGGATTGCAGCAGGACACTTGATAGAGTTCATTCAAAAAAACCCTCGCAGACCACCCCTTCCCTCCTCGTACTCCCACACTCATCTGCAGTTCGTACGGGAAGAAATCCACTCTCTTCTGCTAAAAGAAGCAACAGAATCCATTCCCCCCCACTTTCAGGGGACGGGTTACTATTCTCACTTCTTCCTAGTGCCAAAGAAAACCGCGGACCTGAGGCCCATCCTTGACCTCAGCTCCCTCAGTCAGTTTGTGGAGTACAAATGGTTTCGAATGCTCTCTCTCCAGAGCCTTCTCCCCATGCTTTGGCCGGGGCTGCGGCTATACGCCCTAGATATGCAGGATGCCTACCTCCATATCTCCGTTTGCCACTCCCACCTCAAATACCTCCATTTTTGTTTTCAGGGGTCCCACTACCAGTTCAAGGCCCTTCCTTTTGGTCTGTCCTCGGCCCGTCAAGTATTTACCAAATGCCTGGTGGTGGTGGTGGCCTTCCTGCGTACCAAGGGGGTCCAATTCTTCCCCTACTTGGATGACTGGCTTCTGGCAGCCTCGTCTAGGGAGCAACTTTTGGGTTCCCTTTCCCTCACCCTTCAAGTATTCTCCAACCTGGGGATTACAGTCAACCCTGCCAGGTCCCATCTGATCCCTTGCCCAACGGCTGCAGTTCATGGGGCAGTGTTGAACACGACTCTGGGCAAGGCTTTCTTGCCCCCAGACAGAGCCGAGACGCTGTCAAACCAAATTCGGCTCTTATCGAGTCTCAGAAGAGTCAGAGCTAGGAAGGTCCTTCGTCTTCTCAGCCTGATGGCGGCTGCCATCTCATCCGTCCCACTTGCTCGTCTACACATGAGGATCTCTCAGTGGACCCTGCGGTCTCAATGGGACCAGTCTAAGGACAACCTGGATCACGAAATCCTGGTGTCAGACCCTATGGCCAGTGACTTGCAGTTGTGGACGGTTCCAGAACATCTCAATCTGGGGATCCCATTCTGCACCGCCTCTCCCACCCAGACCCTGATGACAGATGCATCAAGGGCAGGTTGGGGTGCCCATCTCGGGCCTCACCGGACTTGGGGTAGCTGTTCTGAGTTCGAACAAAGACCCCATATAAATGTCCTCGAGCTGAAGGCAGTTCTTTATGCCCTCCAAGCTCTCCTCCCGGTTGTTCTTCTTCCCGGTCACCTTCTCATACAATCAGACAACATATGTGCTGTCTGATACCTCAACAAACAGGGAGGAACTCTTTCCTATCCCATCTGCCGGGAAGCCATGAGAGTCTGGCTTTGGGCATCCTAGCACAGCCTTCATCTGATAGCCGTTCACGTGCCGGGGTTGGAGAACACTTGCGGACGCCTTAAGTCACTCGTCAGCCAAGTCTCATGAGTGGGAACTCGACCAGGATGTGCTAGACGATGTCTTCCAGCAAAGGGGGACTCCTCAAATGGACCTCTTCACCTCCCCCGACAATGCCAAACTTCCCACCTTCTGCTTGCTCGCTCCAGGGCGAGACAGGTTTTGTCGGCACACACTGTCTCTGTGCTGGAAGGACAGATTCGTCTACTCCTTTTTTCTGATTCCTTTGATCCTGAGGGTACTCAACAAGATCAGGTCGGAAGGAGCGAGAATGATCCTCGTTGCTCCTTTTTGTCTGAGGCAAGCCTGGTTCTCTCTCCTGCAACAGTTTTCCGAGGAACCTCCTCTTCCTCTACCACTGTTGCAACATTTGTTGACCCAGGAGAAGGGGGCCCTGTTCTCCAGGCCTCAAGTCTCTTCACCTTCACGCGTGACTCCTTCAGATGTAGCTAAAGCTCATATTGGAGTTCCCCCCTGTGGTTGCTGACATCCTGGTGGAGGCCAGAAAGCCTTCCACCAGGTACACTTACGCCATGAAGTGGAAGCGCTTCACCATCTAAAACACAGAAGTTGACTGCAGATAAGGACCACAAGGCCCATCCAGTCTGCCCATTTCTTTTTCTGCCTTATGAATGTGCCATTGGCCTTTGCTCTGTCAATGGCCTGTCTATTTGTACTCATCTGTATTGCTGCCTTATGCCTATCCCATGCCTGTTTGAAGCCCTGCACTGTGTTCATATCCACCACTTCCTGTAGTAGGCCGTTCCATGCAACCACCACCCTTTCTGTGAAAAAGAACTTCCTCACATTACCCCTTAATCGGCCTCCCTCTAATTTCATGCTGTGTCCTCTTGTCCTGCTATTTTTCTTATATTGAAACATGTTAGACTCTTTCACCTTGTAAATGCCCTTAAGCTGTTTGAATGTTTCGATCCTATCACCTCTCTCCCTCCTTTGCTCTAGGATATACATATTGAGCTCCGTAATCTGTCCTCATATGTTTTCTGATGCAATCCCTGCACCATTTTGGTTGCCCTTCTCTGGACTGCCTCAGTTTGGTTAATGTCCTTGTGAAGGTGTGGCCTCCAGTGCTGCACGCAGTACTCCAGATAGGGCCTAACCAGTGTCTTGTAAAGAGGGATTATTACCTTCTTCTTCTGACTTGTGATACCTCTACTAATACACCCCAACATCTGTCTAGCCTTACCTATTGCTTTAGTGGTCTGCTTGGATGATTTCAGGTTATCTGTAATGATGACGCCCAAGTCTCTTTCTTCCTTTGTGACTGCCAGCAACTCCCCTCCCAGCCTATGGGTGGCTTCAGGGTTTCTCTTCCCTATGTGCATGATCTTGCACTTCTTTGTGTTAAACCCCAGTTGCCACTGTTCTGACCATTTTGCTAGTTTATCCAGAGATCTTCTCATTCTGCCCACCCCATCTGGATCATCTACTCTGTTGCAGATCTTGGTGTCATCTGCAAACAGACATACCTTGCCCTCCAGTCCTTCTGCAATGTCACTGATGAAGATATTGAAGAGGACTGGCCCCAGGACTGATCCCTGAGATACCCCAATTGTTACTTGCATCTCTTCTGACTGTATACCGTTTATTACCACTCTCTGTTTTCTGCCTGTCAACCAGTTTGCCACCCAGTTGACCAACTTTTGACCCACCCCGAGCCTACCCAGCTTATTAATCAATCTTCTACATGGAACAGTATCGAAAGCTTTGCTGAAGTCAGGGTAGGCGACATCAACTGCTCCCCCTTGGTCCACAACTCTGGTTACCCAGTCAAAGAAATCTATGACATTAGTTTGACGGGACCTTCGTTTTGTAAACCCATGCTGTCTTGGATCCTGTGCTCCTGTGGATTCCATGTGTTGCACTATCCTTTCCTTAAGGAGTGCCTCCATAATCTTGCCCACTACTGAGGTAAGACTGACTGGTCTGTAGTTACCTGCCTCCTCCCTGCTACCACTCTTGTGGAGCGGGGTCACATGAGCTCTTCTCCAGTCTCCTGGGACCTCTCCTGTGCTCAGAGACTCACTAAACAGTTCTGATAATGGCTCTGCTATTTCCACCCTTAGTTCCTTTAGTACCCTAGGATGTATGCCATCAGGTCCTATTGCCTTGTCCACCCTGAGCTTATCGAGCTCTTGTAGGACCCTTTCTTTTGTGAAGGGACTAGTGCACACCTCCCTTCCCCCTGTGTCCATGGTGCTGAGCTGTGAGCCCTGCCCTACCTTCTCTTCAGTAAATACTGAGCAGAAATATCTATTTAGGATAGATGCTTTTACATGGTCCTCCTCCTCACATGTCCCCTTATCCCCTTTGATCTTAGCAGTACCCTCTCTGGACTTTCTCCTTTCACTAATGTATCTATAGAAAGTCTTGTCACCTTCTTTTACTGTTTGTGCTAGTGTTTCCTTGGTTTGGGCCTTTGCTTGCCTTCCCTAAGGGAAGTTTGGCATGCTTCCCTGTCTTCATCCTGCTGCGTTCCCTTATACTTCCTGAAGTCCAGTCTTTTGGATCTGACTTTTCTGCTACTGTTTTTGAGAACCAGAGTGGTTTATTTCCCCTTTTGCACTTCCTTTTCTCTCTAACACAATGGGATGTTGCTTCAAGTATTACGTCTTTAATGGTTGCCCAGTTTGCCTGTACCCCCTCACCTGTATTTCTTTTTGCCAGGGCTAGCTTAACTCTGTTGGCCATCGTATCAAAGTCAGCTCCTCTGGAGTCCCATATTTTTGCCTTGGAATGGGATGATTTTGTTCTAGTGGCCAAATTGAGCCATACCACGTGATGGTCACTCTGCCCTCAGGTGACCTTCTACCTGAGATCTGTGATCCTTTCCTTGTTAGTCAGTACTAGATCTAGGATAGCCCTGTCTCTTGTGGGTTGTTGTGCCAGTTGTTTGAGTCCCTCCCCCTGCAGGGAATCCATCATGTGTCTAGTTCTGGCAGATGTTCCTGCTGATATTGACCAATCTGTATCTGGCATGTTGAAGTCTCCCATTATCAGAACCTCCCCTTTAGCTGTCATGTTTTATAAATCTTCTAACAGTAATGTGTCTTATGTCCTCCCCTGGTCTGGAGGCTTGTACACAACCCCAGCGTATAGCTGTCCCATTTCCTGCTTCCAGGGTGACCCACAGTTGTTCTAGCTCCTTATGTGTATTCTGAATTTCGGTAGTTTTGATATTTTCATTGACATAAAGGGCCACTCCACCCTCCCTTTTTGCACCTCGGTCTCTTCTGAACAGTACATAGCCAGGTACTGAAGTCTCCCAAGTGTGGTTATTGGTAAACCATGTCTCGCTAATGGCTTCTATGTCCAGTTTAGCCTCTGTCATTATTGCCTGCAGGTCTGGGAACTTGTTTTCTAGACTGTGAGCATTTGTGTACATGATTTTCCATTGGCCAGATTTCGGTCTGTTAGTTGTTGGGCGATGTCTGGCATTTCCCCTGTGCGTCGTATGGGGAGCTGGACCTTTTTCCTTACCTGGTGATGCAAATGAACTACAAACATGCTGAACTTCTGTGTGATCACTAGCTGAGGGGGAAGGGGTGTTGTTCCCATTCGACGTATGGGGTGCTGCACCCCTCTCTCCATTTGCTAGTTTAAATATTCTGCAAAGATGTCAAACTTCTGCCCCAATGCAATGACTCCCTCCTTGGTCAGATGAAGTCCATCAAATGTAAAGAACTTTCGCTCCCAAAACTGTTGCCAGTTCTCTATAAATTTGTGTCCTTTTTCCTGGCACCAGCCCTTGAGCCACATGTTGAGCTCCTGTATCTCCCTTTCTCTGACCTTCTCTCCGTCTCCCCCCCCCCTCCAAGATTGGCAGGCTCTCAGAGAAGGAGATGCCTGATGAAATGGATGATAGATTGTCACCCAGCCTGATCAGTTGTTCCTTGATCTCCACAACTGACCGCTGGCAAGATCATTAGTCCCTATGCGCACCAGGACGTTAGTGTTTTCTCCTGCTTCCTGAAGAATTTTATCAATGCGGTCAGTGTCTCTCCTTGCTGATGTACCTGGGAGACATCTGACCATTACCCCTGGCTGGAGATACATATCAACTCCCTGAATCATGGAGTTTCCTATGATCAGAAGTTTTTTTGGATTTCCTTTTTGCTTTTTTTATTTTGGTTTCTGTTTTGGGTGAGTTTTGTTGTGCTAGCTCCTGCACTGCAGTGTCCTGCTCTGCAGTGTCCTCTGCCTCTTTAATTGATTTCGGAGATAGAGGCAGATACCTGTTTGTAGTTTTTATATGGTTTATGGAGGTGATATGTTGGAGAGCACTGAGTAATGGGGCACCTGATTTGCCCCTCCTAACCACCTGCCAACCTCCCGGACCAACTACCCTCTGCAGTCGAGGTGCTTCTGTTGGATGTTGGGGAAATGGCGGGTGGATCTTATAATATATTTCCTCTTGAATATGCAATTTGAGGCACGCAGTCTCTGCCCATGCTGCCTGGAGTGGAGCCCTTAGATCTCCAATGGCCCAGCATGTAGCACAGTGTCCTAAATCCTGTAAAACTGCCCTTCTGAAAAGTGTTCCGCAGTACTTGCAGTTAATGATATCCATTCCAGATAAGTTGTTGGGTTTATAACCTGGTCAGAGTAATTAGAAGGATGAAATGGCAGGTTCTAAAAACATAGAATCTTTTTCTTGTCCAGCCAGTAAAGTTCTGGACTACCTTAGGCACCTGTACGACTTGGGCCTTAGTTACTCGTCAGTGAAAGTATATATGGCTGCCATTTCGGCTTACCACATCCCTTTTGGGAGCAGGACGTTTGCACAACTAGAAGTGTTGAAGACTTTTCTGTGAGGGGTCCTGCACTTAAGACCCCCAATCCGCAACCCTGCTCCTCCTTGGGCCTTGAACTTCATTCTCGAGAAGATTACTCTGCCTCCCTTCGAACCTGCAGTGGAGGCAGATCGGAACTTTCATTCCTGGAAGGCTTTGTTTGTAGCGGCCATCACCTCAGCTCCGAGTATTTCTGAGTAGCAAGCCTTGATGTGTAAAATCCCTTATTTGATGTTCCACAGGGATAGGGTGGCCATGCATACTAATCCTAAATATTTTCCAAAAGTGGTGGCTGAATCTTCTCTGAATCGGTCCATCGAGCTTCCAGTCTTCTTCACGGAGCACTCCAGTCAGGGGAGGGTATCTCCTCTATGCCCTGGAAGTACATAGAATTCTGAGATACTATACTCACACAACTAAGGATCTCAGGAAAACAGACCAACTCTTTGTGTCTTTCGTTCACAAGAGAGAAGGCAACCCTGTTTCCAGGCAATGCCTTGCTAAATGGTTGGCCAATTGTATCACTTTCTGTTATGGCAAGTATCACATGACCCTTCCAGGTCAGGTCAAAGGCCACTTCACTAAAGGGGTCGCGGCCTGTGTCAGTTTGGTTTCCAAGAATGTGTCAGCGGCTGAGATTTGTGCAGCCATCCAGACAGGTGTGTGTCTATAGACCACCAGCCCAGGAGGAAGAAACAGATAGGAGTTGATGCTAGCTATCCAAAGGATGGCAGACAAGTGGTGGTACTGTGTTGAGACTTCAATATACTAGACGTGGACTGGAGATCCCAGCAGCAGCATCAACTAGGAGCAGATTATCCTGACTCCTTCAGGGTGCCTTCCTCAAGCAACTGGTCATGGAACCAACTCGCAGAAGGCAGCACTGGACCTTGTGCTCACAAACAGGGACAGTGTGATGGGGGTAACATGGGGGAGCACCTGGGTAACAGTGACCACCAGTCATTGTGGTTTGAAATCACAGAAAGAGCAGAACCAAACCACACAAAACACGTATCCTGGATTTTAGGGGGGCAGACTTTGGGAAAATGGGAGATGCTTGAAGAGGCATTAAGGGAATGGGACAGGAATCGGGATTGAGGAACAGTGGGCAGTATTTAAATGGGATTATAAGAACAACAGAATTATGCATTAAGCAGGTTAGCAAGAGGAAAGAAAGAGGAGACCATTATGGTTTTCCAAAGAGGTAGCAAAGAAAGTGAAAGCCAAAAAGATTGCATTCAGGCAATACAAAAAGACACAGGCAGAAGGGGATAGGGAGAAGTACCAGGAGAAACAAAGGGAGGCAGGGAAGTCAGTAAGGGAAGCCAAAGCTCAGACAGAAGAACACATTGCAAAATCAGTGGTTAAAGGGGACAAAACCTTTTACAGGTACATAAGTGAAAAAAGGACAAAGGGAGGGATAGTGAGACTGAAGGGGAGGATGGGAGCCAAGGTGGAGGATGACAACAGTAAAGCTGACATATTGAACAGGTATTTCTGCTCAGTCTTTACTAAGGAAGAGGGGGTAATGGGTCTGAAGGGAGTACAAGGGGTGAGAATGGTGCAGAAATGGACACAAGAGCCTTTACAGAGAAAGGGTCCTGAAGGAACTGGAAGTAATAAGAGCTGATAAAGCAATGGGGCCAGATGGGGTGCATCCCAGGGTCCTTAAAGAACTAAGAGAGGTGGCTGAACCTCTGGCTATCCTGTTCAGCCAATCACTGGAAACAGGGGAGGTACCCAAAGACTGGAGGACAGCAGATGTAGTCCCCTTATACAAAAGTGGGAACAAAGAGGAAGCAGGAACTACAGACCAGTCAGCCTCACCTCGGTAGTGGGAAAAGATCATGGAAGCACTACTGAAGGAGAGATTGGTGGAACATCTGGTTGTCAATGGACTACAGGACCCAAGGCAGCATGGTTTCACCAGGGGAGGTCATGTCAGACCAACCTCACTGAATTTTTGACTGGGTGACTAGGGAGGTGGATCAGGGAGGCAGTGGACATGGCCTATCTGGACTTCAGCAAGGCCTTTGACACTGTGCCACATAGAAGACTGTTACACAAACTGGGGAATATGGGTGTGGGCAGGACAGTAGTGTGGTGGGTAGGTAACTGGCTGGGTGGCAGGACAGAGGGTGGTGGTAAATGGCTGTCACTCCACAGAGGAAGAGTGACCAGTGGGGTACCACAGGGATCAGTGCTGGGACCGGTCCTATTCAACATCTTCATCAGTGACATTGCACAGGATATAGAAGGCAGAATTTCACTGTTCGCTGATGACACAAAGCTCTGTAATAGAGTAGACACACCAGAGGGTGTAGACAGAATGAGAAGGGACTGCAGAAACTTGAAGAATGGTCAAGGGTTTGCAGTTGAAATTCAATGCAAAGAAGTGCAAGATAATGCATATGGGGGACAAAAACCCTGGCACAATATATCAGTTGGGGGTGAGGGATATAGCATGCACCAAGCAGGAAAGGGATCTTGGGGTTGTCATCTCTGATGACCTCAAGGTAGGAAACAGTGTGACAAGGCATCAGGTAAAGCAAATAGAATGCTGGGATGTATAGGCAGGGGCATCACCAGCAGGAAAAGGAGGTCATAATTCCATATACAAGACACTAGTGAGGCCCCACCTGGAGTACAGTGTACAGTTCTGGAGACCATACCTACGTAGGACATAGACAGGGTAGAGAAGGTTCAGAGGAGGGCAACAAAGATGGTGCATGGGTTGCATACCAAGTCCTATGAAGACGGGTTGAAGGAACTGAACATGTACTCCTGGAGGAGAGGAGGGGAGAGAGGGATATGATAGAGACATACAAGTATCTTACAGGGAGAAACAGGGTGCAGGAAAACACTATTTTTAGCGAAAAGATGTTTCAGGACTAGAGGGCATGGGATGAAGTTGGAGGGAGGACGATTCAGAGGAAACATGAGAAAGAATTTCTTCACAGAACGGGTGGTGGACAAGTGGAACACCCTGCCAGAGGAAGTGGTGGGGCTGAAACAATCACAGGATTTAAGAATGCATGGGATAGACATAAAGGAATTCTAGAGGTCAGGGGTAAGGGGAAATAGACTTCTAGGAAAACAAACTGAACTTACAAGCTCAAATGGGCAGACTAGGTGTGCCATAGGCCCTTATCTGCCGACACTGTCTATGTATCTATGTATCTATGCAACTTGGACTTCCATCCATACCTTCACAAAATATTACAGTTTGGACATTGCCTCTCGCCACAGAGCAGGCTTCAGTCTAGCTGTTCTGCAGGGAATCCTTTCATGAACCCTGTCTAGAAGCTCAGCTTTTGTGGATGTTTTTTTCCTCCTCCTGCTTTCTTTTTGTACCAGACTGCTTGGGACTCGGTCCTACTTGTGAATACCAACTGCAAGAGCCTTCTCAAAGTAAGATAATACAGTTACGTAAGAACTTACCGTAACAGTAGATCTTCGAGAGAGGCTCTTGCAGTAGGTATTACCTTCCCTCCCTCTGTCCCCTCTTTTCTTTTTCAGATATGGGACCATATCCTCTTCTCTCCTGTCAGCCCTTTGGCCATGAAAAAGAAGTGGAGGGCGGGCGTCGGACCCGCCCCCTTTATACTGACGTCGGCTGACACCGGTCACCTGACATGGGGGCAGTCCCCACCAGAGACTGCTAGCTAGAGATTTTTTCATGGGGTCCTGACACCTGGCAGCTTAGTCCTACTTTTGAATACCTACTGCAAGAGCCTCTCTCGAAGATCTGCTGTTACGATAAGTTCTTAAATAACTGTGCTTGTCTTCCCAAGGTGGTGTCAGAGTTTATTTTGAATCAAGACATCCACCTTCCTGTCTACTATCCAGAGTACTCGAACCGAGGGGAGGCACTACTTCATACTCTGCACATCAACAGGGTGCTTTGTTATTATTTGGAGCGCACCCGAGCCACTAGATAGTCTGACGAGTTGTTTGTATCTTTTACCTCCAGAACGGTAGGGGCTCCTGTTTCTAAGCAGAGTTTATCCAAATGGTTGGTTAATTGCATTGCTTTCTGCTACACAAAGTATGACAAACCCTTACTGGTCTCGTTAAAGGGTCATCCTGCCAGGGGCATGGCAGCTTCCTTTGCCTCCTTGAAAAATGTGTCGGCCTCAGACATTTGTGCAGCTGCTACTTGGAGTTCTGTCCACACCTTTGTCAAACACTACAGTTTTGACATTGCATCTTGACACAGAGCAGGCTTCAAACTGACAGTTCTTCAGGGCCTCCTCTCCTAAGTTTCTTTGGGACACTTTTACCTCCACCCAGCTGACCAGGGTGTCTCCTTACTGCTTGGGACTCAGTCCTACCGGTGTTACCTGCTGCAGGAGCCCCCTCAAAGTAAGATAGTACAGTTACGTAAGAACGTACCGTAACAGTAGATCTTCAAGAGGAGCTCTTGCAGCAGGTACTATTTTTCCCACCCACCTTACCCTGGTAGCTGCTTCTCCATCACTGATACCTTTGTTTTTTCCTCCATTGGAGGGACCTCCTTGGTTCTCCTTTCTTTACCTACTTGTGGCAGGAGAACTGGGGTGGGCTAGGGGACAGCCCCTTTTATATCAAATGAGATGGGGTGGGCCAGGCTATATACTGCTAGCTAGAAGTTTGCTGTGGGGTCCTGGTGCCTGCCGGATTCAGTCCTAAAGGTGTTACCTGCTGTAAGAGCTCCTCTCGAAGATCTACTGTTACCGTAAGTTCTCACATAACTGTTCTATGTGTGTGGTCCCCCAGATGTGGTAATGATCTCCCCTGCAACATCTGTTGGTATTCACTATCCCAAAATGGGCAGTAATGGACGGGATGTGGAAGCATGTGATCAGGACCCTCCAATGGAATTCCTTCCGGGGGGGGGGGGCTATGACTTTCCAGCCTTTCTCCAGCAACTGAGACCAGGTCTGCTTGAGCATCAGCTGCCCCTACTCTGCCACTCACTTCACTCTTAATTCCTTTCAGGGAGTGGCCTTCTTCGGCTAACCATAGCTTGTAGACTGGCCCAGCATTTAGTTCTGAGGTGAATGACCCAATAGAGAAATTCCTCCCAGCTGGTGAGGTCCCTGCTGGCAAATGCTATATTTTCCTGTGTTGAGGTAATGTCGTATTTGCAGGTATTGTATAAAGATCACCATTCTGCAGATTATATGCTTGTTCACACATTTGAAAAGATTGATATCTCCTACTGAGTATACATTGTTTAAACATTGTGAGGGCATTGCTGTTCCAAATGTGAAAAGCCTGCATCTAGCCTTAGGGGGGTTGTAAATTCAGGGTCCCTGATGATGATGGGGCCCCAGTTCATTTGGGTGGGAGGGTCTGTGTGTGTATGTGTATCAAGGTCTGGATCTGGAGGACCAATCAGATGGATAGACGAGTCCAAGGATTAAGGACCCTTGACAGGGTGTGAACCATTAGCTTGGTGTGAGACAGAGCAAAAAATGGACCTGGAAGAGACTGTCAGTTTTTAAGGGCATATCACTCAGAGGTCAGTCTTTGCCTGACCATGATAACCACATGGGCCACTTGGGCCACCCAGTAATACAGTTCATAGTGTGGTAGGTCTAGTCCCCCTTGCTCCTTAGGTAGTCTGAGGGTGTTCATGCCAATGCAGGCATGATGTCTTTGCCAAATAAACTTGGTGACCAGTTTATTCAGCTTGTGCCAAAACATACAAGACAGAGTGGTTGGGAGAACTTGAAATGTGAAGGGTAAATGGGGAAGAATATTCATTTTGATTGCTTTCACCAACAGTGGAAGCAATGATCATGTGTTTAAGTGCCATGTGATATCTTCTAGGAGTTTAAGATGATTCACATGGTATAATTTGGCTGAATTTGGGATAACCTAGGTGCCCAGATGCCTAATGGTATCATGGAGGGTCATTTTCAAAGGGAACATGTTTCTGAATCGAGGGGGGTGGAGATTGAGCTACAATTTTTGGTAATTTAATTTATAGCTCGAGAGCAAGTTAGACAGCCCAGCTTGGTCATCCAGACCAAAATTGAGGTCTGGGGGTCAAACAACAACAACAAAAGGAATTGCCAGCATGAAGTGCCAGCTTTTGTTCTGGATTTCCCACCCTCTTTCTTTTGACATACAAGTTTGCCCTGACTGCCACCATCAGTGGCTCTATGTATAGAGTGAACAGCAGAGGTGAGAGGGGCACTTCTGTCTCATGCTTTTGCTGAGTGGGGGAAGTCTGAATACCACTGAACTGACCTGCACCATTACTTCTGGTAAGGAGTACAGAGAGACTATGCGGTCAAACAACTGAGGCCTGAACCCCATACTGGGCAGTGTGTGTTTTAGGAGGGCCCTGCCCGCCCAGCCAAAGGCCTTCTCCATATCCATGGACATTTATTTGTTTATTTCTCGGAACCGCATATCTTTGAGCCCAGGGCTCATTTACCAAGGTTCCACATCGAGGTACAAATTACAAAAAAACAAAATAACATAAGCAATGATATTTGAATTGAGGAAAATAAACAAGCAAGGACCAGCTAATAGTATAGCAGCAAACAATAACATGAAGGTAAATTTGAGTACGCAAAAGAAAATTCAGTGTACAAAAAAGAAAAATTGAGGTAGAGAATGAGCGTAGCCAGAGGCTGGCCTTATCAGAAGGAATAGAAAAAAGAGAAACAAGAGATGGTGAGGGCGGTGAGGCAGTAGAAATGGGAGAGGCAGCAGCAGAAGGGAAGAAAAAGGGGGGTGGGAAATGGCTAATTGGAAGCGGGCAATCCCCTTCTGTGAATGCAGGATATCAAGGAGGCACTGGATATTGTCATGGCGGTTCTGCCCCTTGATGAATCCAGTGTGATCTGGGTAGACTATCCCCCCCCACTCTTCCCTGCAGCCTGCAAGCCAGAATGGACATAAAGATCTCAAGGTCAGTTGTGAGCAAGGTTATTGGCTAAGTCTCGCAGGCAGTGAGTTTTTTCCCTGGCTTAGGGAGTACTGGAATTTATGCCCATGCCTGAAAGGATAGGTTCTAGGGGTGTGGATATGGTGTTCTATCCACACTTGGGCAGTGTCCTTTCCCCTTTAAATTCACCCGGAACATCTTCAGGCTGGCTCCTCCCACCAGCCGGAGTGGTAACTCCCTTGGCACCGCTCCATGACGTCTGATCTTCCTTTCCACTGGAGGAAGAAGGTTCCCTCCTTAATGCTGTCGTGCTGAGAAGGCCCTTTGCTTAAATCTTTGGATTTCTTTAAAACTAGTAAAACCTTTATCTTCAGGCTCTTTCTTCACATCGCCGACATGGACGACGTGAAGTCTACTCCGGTGTTCCAGAAATGTGTCTATGTGCCTGTGAGCAGAAGATGTCCAGGATGGATCCACACATCTTGTGCGTTTATTGCCTGGGCCACGAGCACGATCCCCAGGCCTGCAATGTTTGCCACACTTTTCAAGCTTCCATTTTAGAGGAACCTCAAGCTCGCTTATTTCTAGGGCGTCTGAGCAATTGGTACCCACCAATCAAATCTAAAGACACCCATTGGGTGATCTTACTGGCTGCGGGGTCCGCTGAGCAACTTGTAGCATTCTAGGAGACGGTGGCCTAGGCCATGGCTAAGTCCTTCTCGGCTTCGGCCTGTTTACCGCTGTCTTTGGGCATCTGCTTTACAGGAGTGTTTAAGGAGATGTGCTAGGCCCTTCCTACTCATGGAGAGGGCCCCTCCTTGATGCACAAGTCAGAATCCAAAAGAGTCCAAAAACAGTATCAATGTCAATTGTGGAATCCGGGAATCTTTCATGGGCTCTGATTGCAGCTTCTCAGAGGTTCCGACCTTGGTGAATCCTTTGCCTAGGCAGCTGGCTCCATGGTATCCCCTTTGGGTCAGTTGGCTGAGACACAAGTCAGTCTTCCCAGCTGAGATTTTTCTCGACCTGTTGTCACCCAAAGAGTCAGATACCTCCTTGTTGAGGACTCCAGTCCTCACTCAGGCCCGAGAGACGTATCAATCTGCTGACTCGCCACCTCTCATCAAAGACCAGGAACCGGAGGTGCCCTCGCTCTCGCTGGCCCCCTCTCAGGCCTGCCATCGGTCCCCCTGATGGTCTCTGTCCCGGTCTTGGTCCTGTGGGTCGAGCAGCTCGTGCTGACATCAGCACTCCTGCTCTTGACCCTCAGGCAAGTGACTATTCTTCGTCCTCATCCTTCTCCGGTGAGGAGAGGCTTCGGCTCAAGTTGCTTCGACACTACGAAGACTTAATGTGGCAACAGCTGGTGTTCGCTGGGATGAAGCCCGTGCCAGCTTCTACCCCAGCCATTACTTGGCTTTCACTGCAGAGGCCAATGTCTTCTCTGCCTCCCCAGGAGCAGACCCAGAAAGTGATCCCGGCTTGGCCTCCTCTGGCCTCTCCACTGATTCTGGTGCAGCCACCCCCGAACAGCCAACGTCCGTCGCTCCAACTAAGATGGCTCAGCCTGCCTCGAGTCTTCCCCATCGTCTGTCAGTTACTGTCACCCCAGACCATCCGCAGAGGGCCAGCGGGGATTCGTGTGGGCGACCTCTCTTCGATGACTCTGTGGATTTGGAGGGCGTCTTCTTACACTCTCGTCCGGTGGACACAGAGTCAGCAGGGAGGTCTCTTGATGGAGGAGAGCCCTAACATAGAAACATAGACTTTGACGGCAGATAAGGACCGCTTGGCCCACCTAGTCTGCCCATTTCCCTACCTAATGGATAATCTGCGGATCCTAGTTAACCAACGGCCTGTTTCTTCCAACCCCCCACAAGAATTGCCTTATGTCTGTCCCATGCACTCTTGAATTCTCCCACAGTTGTAGACCCCACAACTTCCTCAGGAAGGCAGTTCCATGCATCCACCGCCCTCTCTGTGAAAAAATACTTCCTCACATTGCCCCTGAGCTGCCCCCCCCCCATCTTCAAATTGTGTCCCCTTGTTCTTGTACATCTCTTTTTCTGAAAGATGCTACTCTCTTGGACTTTGTTGATTCCACTGAGGTACTTAGAAGTTTCAGTCATGTCCCCCCCTCCCTTTCCTCAAGGGTATACATATTAAGCTCCTTTAGTCTCTCCTCATATGGCTTCCCTTGCAGACCCTGCACCATTTTAGTTGCAAAAGGCAAAACTCGGCACTCTGAGGTAGGCGTAAAAAAAGCATACGTTTAATGGTAAATGCAAACGCTGAACGTGAAGCCTCACATGTAACAGGAAGCACAACAAAGTACCCGACTGGTTTCGTTTTAGTTGCCCTCCTCTGGACTGCCTCCATCCTGTCTGTGTCCTTGTGGAGATGGGTTCTTCAGAACTGGATGCAGTACTCCAGATGGGGTCTCACCAGCTGTCTGTACAGAGGAATAACAACTTCCTGTTTTCTGCTGGTGATGCCTCTCCCCTATACAACCCAGTATCCCCCAGCGCTCCCTACTGCCTTCTCACTTTGCTTGTTAACCTTAAGATCATCTGATATGATTACCCCCAGGTCCCTTTCCATTTTTGTTGTTGTTATGACCTCCTCCCCCATTGTGTACTCATCCCCTGGGTTTTTGTTTCCCAGGTGCATTACCTTGCACTTCTTAGCACTGAATCTAAGCTGCCATACAATTTGACCATTCCTCTAACCTTGCCAAGTCCCTTGTCATCCTTTCCACCCCATCTTGTGCATCAACTCTGTTGCAGATCTTTGTGTCATCTGCAGAGAGGCATACTTTTCCTTCTAGTCTCTCTGTAATGTCACTTATAATGACATTAAAAAGGACTGGACCCAGTACTGAACCCTATGGTACCCCATTAGTAACCCCCCCCTTTCTTCAGAGTGGACTCTGTTTACTATTACCTTCTGTGTCGTCTTGTCCAGCCAGTGTTTTACCCAGGCTACCACCTTGGGACCCACTCCCAGGCTGGCTAATTTGTTTATTAATCTTTTATGTGGGACTGTGACAGATGTCTTGCTAAAGTCTAGGTAGGCCATGTCCACAGCCCCTCCCTGGTCTACTACTTTGGTCACCCAGTCAAAGAAATCTATTAGATTTGTCTGACATGACCTTCCCGCTGTGAATCCATGCTGCCTTGGGTCCTGTGCCCCACTGGCCTCTAGGTACTCGACAGTTCTTTCCTCCAGAAGTGATTCCATCATTTTCCCTACCACAGAGGTCAAACTGACAGGTTTGTAGTTTCCTGCCTCTGTCTTGCTCCCACTTTTGTGAAGGGCAATCACATCTGCCCTCCTCCAGTACCACACCATCCTCCCATGATTTGTTAAAAAGGGTAGTCAGTGATGTCACTGATTCTCCCCTTAATTCTTTTAGAATTCTGGGGTGAATCCCATCAGTCCCCATTGCTTTGTCCACCTTCAGTTTTAGGAGTTCTTTCAGAACCCTTTCTTCTGTGAAAGAACTGGGATCAGCCCCCTATCCAGAGTGCTTCTGTTAATTGTCCTGTCTCTCTCTCTCTCTCTCTAGGCTATATTTCTGCATTACCTTTCTCCCTATTTCATCCCAAAACTGGTTTTCAGTCAGCTGGTTGTATGATACTATTACACTGTAATGATACTCTGTGGCATTTCTGCACTTTAAATGAGATATTACCATAACTGTTTCTCACGGGCACTTACCTTCTATTTGTATAATACACTTATGTGCCTTGGTACCACTATTGTCTTAATCTTGTTCACTTCTGATATGTGATGTGTTGTACATTTCTTGACACTGTATGCCATGTACCTGTAACTCTCTATGTTGTGACCTCCCAGGTCGTGCCTGAAAATAGTCACTTTTGTGTCTAGCGCACCTACCCGGTTATCAAAAAAAGAAATAAAAAAATTGGATTAGGTATCTCTCCTCCTCCTCTTTTGTGAGCAGAAGTATTTGTTCCATATCCCTGCTTTTTCACTGTCCCTCTCTGCCCACCCACCATCCATTCTGTTCAGCCTCACTATCCCTCCTTTTGTCTTTCTACACTCCCTAATGTACCTATAAAAGGTTTTATCCCCCTTCTTAAACAAGTTGGCTATCTTTTCCTCAGTTTGGGCCTTTGATTGCCTTCCCTGCTTCCTTCTGCCTTAACTGGTACAATTCTCTGTCCTCCTCCTTCTGTGTTTTATACTTCCTAAATGCTATCTTTTTCTCCCTAACCTTCCCCACCACGTCTTTTGAGAACCATACTGGCTTTTTCTTTCACTTCGATTTGTTTATTTGCTTCACATAAAGGCTTGTTGCCTCTGTGATGACAGTTTTGATATTTCCCCATTGTTGCTCCACCCCTCCTTCTTACCTGTTTGCTAGTGCATTTCTAAGGCACTGCCATTTTGACAAAGTCAGCCCTTCTGAAGTCCAGTACCCTCACTTTTGTATGGTTTGACTGTGCAGCTGAGTTTATAGTGAACCACACTGTTTGGTGGTCACTTGTTCCCAGATGGCTACACACTTCTAGATCTGAGATCCTCTCACTGTCTTCATTTGAGAGTACGAGGTCTATAATTGCTCCCTCCCTTCCGAGTGGGTTCCAACACTAGCTGTCTGAGGCATGCCCCCTCTAGGGCATCGAGAATGGCCCTGCTTTAGGATGTGGCTGCAGCAATGGTGCTCCAGTTAACATCTGGCATATTGAGGTCCCCCATCAACAGTATCTCCCCTTTTTCTGCCATCCTAAGGATGCCTTCTATCATTTATTTATCTGCTTTTGATGACCGGGTAAGTACACTAGGCAGTAGTCCGGCCCATTTTCAGGCACGACCCGAGAGAGTACAGAAATACAGATATTTCTACATTTATTTATTTTGTTGGTTTTATTGACCTGGTAGTGTACTAGACAAATCCGCCTATTTTCTGACCACGACCGGAGAGAGGATAGGATGAATGCTAACTGACCTTGAGACAGATTAAGCTGTTGGTGGTATTTTTTAGTGAGTGAGGGAATTGCAATGACACTGAATTCCTCACTTTTCGACATAAGTGCTATGGGACTTCAACATCCACCTGAACTACCACCAATCCAGGCAGATGGGACCTCGGTTTAACGTCTCATCCGAAAGACGGCACCTCAGAAGTGCAGTACCCCTCTCATGCTGCACTACAGTGTCAGTACTGGGATATTAACCCAAGTGCCAGATGTGGGAACTGAACCCACAGCCCTCTGGTCTCCCGGCCTCAGAGGTGAGTGTGCTACCTACTGAGCCACTGACATTGATATACATGCGAGTTACAGGTGCAGGACAATAACATTATCATAAAGAGTATGGGTATCCACACAAGGATATTAGAGAAAGTATATAAACAGCAGCAATAACATCCAAGTAGTGATGCGAGGGTCCAATGCAGGCACATCCAAGGAGTAAATGGAGTAATAGAGAGAAACAGTAGTTAAGAAGAGAGAATCGAGAGGAAGGAACAGCATGGTTAGCCACAGTCACAGGTATCAGGTGCAGTGAGGTGACAGAAAAGTGCAGTCTTAAAGGAGGAGTGAGATTGGGAGGATTTAAGGTGGGGAGGTAGGGAATTCCAATATTTAAGAGCAAAATATGAAAAAGCTTGTTTACCCATTTTGGTAGAGCAGAATGGTATGGAGAGTAGCTGATCATCAGAGGATTGCAGTGCGCAGGAGTGTTGCATGGGTGTAAGCATAGTCCCAAGGGAGTCGGGCCAAGGAGTTAATGAAGCATCCTAGAGCGTAGGAGTGGC
Organism: Neoceratodus forsteri; assembly: GCA_016271365.2. Classification (NCBI taxonomy): domain Eukaryota; kingdom Metazoa; phylum Chordata; order Ceratodontiformes; family Ceratodontidae; genus Neoceratodus; species Neoceratodus forsteri. The sequence goes on from CM028137.1 coordinate 838,832,556, forward strand.
GAGAACTGGGGGACAGCTACTGTAAGGTGGAGTACAGCAAGCAGTGGTGCGTAAGGTGAGGGGCATATAGTGCAAATCTTATTGTACGCAGTATCCCACCATCATAGAATACTAGCATTGGCGTGGGACAGGATTGGGAGAGCATAAAGTAATCTGGGGAGCAGGACCCCCCTGGCTACAGAGATCCTGGCAGCGGGGGTTAAGGAATGACGCACACGATAGGCAGCACCATTCTTGCAGTTCACTGCTTTGCATACCTCATGAATATGGGAGGAAAAGTCAAGCACAGGATCAAGAGTCACCCTCAGGTATTTAAAGGAATTGGTAGTAGAGACTGTGGTCCCATCCTGGCCAAGTATTCGGAGCTTGGGTGAAGTAGTATGTACTTTCCTAGAGGACCCAAAAAGCATAGCCTGGGTCTTTGGTAGATTGAGTGTAAGGGAGTTGGAGTCAAACCAAGATTGGAGATGGATAAATGCTGAAGATAGATGAGCACTGAGGTCACCAATGGATGTGGAAGCTGCATAAATTACCAGATCAGCATACATAATAGATCGACAGTGGGGGCTGGAGTAGGGGATGTCATTTACAAAGACAGAGAAGAGCAAGGGCCCCAGGATGGACCGTTGGTGGACACCACAGGAGATCGAGGCAGGGGAAGAGAGTGCCTTTCCAAAGGAAACGGATTGCAGTCTGTCACCCAGGTAGCTGTGAAACCAAGAGAGGGTGGATCCTGTGGCCCCAAGGGTGTCCATTTTATGCAAGAGCAGGGGATGATTCACCAAGTCAAAGGCTTTGGTGAGGTCAGTGAACACAGCACCCGTGAGCAAGCCTTTGTCCATGTTGGATTTGACCTCGCTAGTAAACCGCGCAAGGGCATTGGTGGTACTATGTCCAGCCCTGAAACTGTGCTATATGGGGGACTGAAGATTACATTTGAGTAAGTGGGCCGAAATCTGGCCATGGATAAATTTCTTGAGAATCTTGCTGATAGCAGGCAAAAGAGAGATGGGACGATAGTAGTTTGGGATCTCCCTTCTTAAGTACCGGGATTGTCCTAGCGGATTTCCATGCCACCGGAAACATAGAGGTGCTGATGGAGAGGTTAAACAGCCGGGTTAGTGGTGTAGCCAGGAGAGGGGCAGCTAGCCTAAGGATCCTGGGATGTAACCCATCCAGTGCGGGACTGCCATGCGTGGGAATAGACCTTAGTTGCTTTAGGATCTCAAGGCGCATGACGGGGGCAATCTTCAAATCAGGTGGAGCCTCAGGGGAGCAGTCGGTTGGGAGCTGCCAGTATTGGGAGTAGTGAGAGGGGAAGTGTTAGGGACCAAGGTGAAGAGGAAGTTGAAGGCTGCTGCAGTGGTGTGTTGGTTATTGCAGTGGGTGTTATCAATGAGCATATCATTGGGGGTCTGGGATTTTGTATTTCCCAGGATCGCATTTATTTGAGTCCAGTATTTTTGGGGGCATGAGGCAGAGGATTTCAGGAGATCATGATAGTAGCTGCTCTTGGCGGCACGAACCTCCTTCTTACAGGTCATACGCAGGGAACAATATGCATCATAGTCGGACTGTTGGGAGGAGAGTTTCCATTTAGACTAAAGTTTGTCCCAAGTCTTGAGTAAATTTAGGAGAGGTCTCTTCAACCACTTAGTTACCTTGTCCCTGACGCGATGTGTCAAGATTGGGATGTGCCTATTCTGCAGTGTAAGGAGAGCCATACTGAAATAGTCAGTGGCATAGTTGAAGTCTGTGGTGATAAAAAGGGGAGACCAATCCACATGTCGAAGATCAAAGAGGAATTTCCCTATGTTTAATTTGGAAAAGTCCACAAAGGAGAGAACTTTGGGTGGATAGGACAGAGGGTGGGCACCCCTCACACAAAAGATTGGGCAGTGATCACTGATGGAGTCTGGTAGGACTCCTGCAGAGGACTAACAGTCCTTCCGATTGGATAGAATCCAGTCAATGAGTGTACTGCTCGATCCATTGTGGGAGACCCTAGGCGGGGATGCAATAAGGTGAAAAAGGTTGACCTTGCTGACAGTAGAGGTAAGGAGAGAGGAGTGTGGGCCAAGCCAGTCAAGATTAAAGTCGCCCAAGCAGATCACCTCATTCTTAGAAGCAGCAGGAATCATCTCAGTGAGCTCATCCAAACCGAGCTTACTGGTCCTTGGTGGCATGTATGTGCAGAAGATGTGCAGTTTTTTAGCCCCTCCTAGGAATAAGACCGAGTGAAGAATCTCACAGTAGTTCAGAGGAGGAGTGGGACGTGAGAAGACATTTAGGTGGGACTTATAGTAAAGTAACTTTTAATAAAGTGCCAGCCCGCCACCCCTTTTGGTAGCAGGGCGGTCAACCTGAAGCAGATTGTACCCTGGAAGAGCACAGCTCAGATCAGAGGTAGAAGGCTTTAGCCACATTTCAGAAAGGGCAAGGATGTTGGGGTTATTGACCAGCACCCAGGATTCAAGCTCAGTGAAGTTAGCTGTGAGACTGCGGATATTAAGGTGGGCCAATGTCAGGTGCTGGGACTGAGGAAGGTGATGGGAGTAACCGGTCGGATACTGAGAAGGAATGGAGGAGGGGCCCGAGTTAGGTTCAACATCCCCAGCCTGGGAAAGGGATACTAGTGTGACCCAGATTGTAGCGAGAACAGAGGCTGGCGTGATGCTTCGAGTGGAGGTAAATTTCCTACCCAGCAGGTACTGCAGAAGGAGACAGGCCACTCTGTAAATAATAAGCCCAGGAGGAACAGATACTGAGTCAACCCCAAGCAGCATGTTAGAGTAGAAAAAATCCTCAGAGGGACCCTCTGGCTGCAGTGAGGAGGTCCCAGCGAAAAGGGATGGAGAGTCAAGGACTATAAGGGCAAGGTAGCACAGGGAATGTATAGCAGCATTAGTTTAGGCATCTTCCCCAAGGGGGAAAGCTTGAGTACAGTTAATAGTGAAAAGGGCAGGGAGCAGCGAGGGGTCAAAGAAGCTAAGATGAGGGTCAGAGGAGCAAAAGTAAAAATAAGGGCAGCAAAAGTGAGAGAAGTGACGTGCCCCGGAATATGGTGGAGGCACAGCTAGAGCAAGTGATATTCCTAGAAGGAAAAAGTGTTGCTTACAGAGCAGGAGAAGGGAGCAGTTTGGCAGACACACCTAGTGGAGACATTATATAGCCTGCAGGTGGAGAACAGTGCTGATTGATTTTATCAGACCTCCCCCTGATGCCACGGGATCAGACCGAGACGATATAGGTAAAGCCACCTAAGCGTGGGAGGGTATTGGGGGCGGGCAAGGAGAAGCCTTAACAGGGAGTACCAGCAGAGTTCAGAGCTCCCCTCCCCCACTACAGCGAGCAAAGCAGATTTAGAACCCGATCGGAGCCAGATTCCCTGCACCTGCAACTGTAAAATGCTACAGATTGCCGAATGCACATGGTTGCTGCTGTCTCCTGCGCAACTAACACACCGGGAAGCTTTCCAGCAGCACCGAGGAGAAAGTGGGGAGAAATTGGGTAATAAAAATGTAATAATCCCCCAGGGTTGTGGTGCCCACTTTATTTGACCCAATGTAGCAATATTACTTCAGTAAGCTAAGGCTAGTTGCTCCGGGAATCAGAGCAAGCAGTATCAAGTTTGTAGGCAGCGTTGGGGAAAAAGGCACCAAATTTGAAAGATGCGATGGCTGCCAGCATTTTAGCAGGGTCCGTATCTCGTTGTGGCGGGTGGTCTCCACGCGGCTCTGTGGGCAGGATGCCCAGAGGACTGAATGCAGAGCTTATTGCGGCGGGCGGTCTCCATGCAGCTCCGTGGACAGGATGCCCAGAGGACTGAATGCAGAGCTTGCTGCGGTGGGCGGTCTCCACACGGCTCCGTGGGCAGGATGCCCAGAGGACTGAATGCAGAACCTGTTGCAGCGGGCGGTCTCCACGCGGCACCGTGAGTAGGTGGCTCCGTGTCTATTCCCTCACCCTGGGATGGGGTCTGTATACAACTCGTGCGGATTGTGGTGCTATTTCCAGTCTCTGAGGTGACCTACAGTGTCTCCTTTCCTCCCTGTTTACTCTTTTATTCCGTTGCCTTTATCTCTTCCCTTACATAGAGAGCTAATCCTCCCCCCTCTTCTACCCTCCCTGTCTCTCCTGTAGGTTGTGTACCCTGGTATGTCAACATCCCAGTCATGGTTCTCTGTGTACCATGTTTCTGTGACTGCCACACTATCAAGGCATCCCTCTTCCATCAAGGCCACCAATTCAGGGAGCTTGTTGCCCAGACTACGGGCATTGGTACTCATTACCCTGCATTTCTTGATGGCCTTACCCCTTTTTGCCCCATCCCTGTCCTTACTGCCTTTGTCGTTTTCTCCATTTACCCTTGCCCTTCTCCCTGTCAACGTCTCTATATTGGTGTTTACCTCACTAACTAACCTGATTTTAGTTTTGGGGGGGTGGCTAGGATTTCCCTGCTCCTTTCCAGTGTCTTCCCCCCTTGGCTAGTTTAAATGCTTACCAGTGAAGCATTTAAACCTATCCCCTAGAATCCTGGTTCCCCTCCTGGACAGATGCAGACCATCGCACCACTCCAGGTGGACCCCCAGTCCCCAGTGAAGCCAAACCCCTGAGCTCTGCACCAGTTTTTCAACCACTGATTGAATCCCATGATGTGGAGCACCCTGGCCTCACCCATACCATAGACAGGCGGCACCTCCGAGAAGGTTACCATGCGTGCTACTTGTCTAAGGCCACTCTCCAACTCCATAAACTCCTCCTGTACTGTTCTGATTCCTTTCCCAGCCAGGCCATTTGTCCCTAGGTGGACAGTGACATCCAGCTCCCTCCCCCGTGCAGCTGCTTCCGCGATCCTGAGCATTTGCTCCCTGTCCCTCCAAGCCATGGCGCCTGGCAGGCACCTTACCTCCCCCAGTTCTAGCCTCCTAACAGTGGAGTCCCCCACCAGGAGTTGTTTCTTTCCCCTGGGGTCCCCTGCCACCACCTTCCTGTGGGTCTCCTTTGTGGAGGTTCCCAACATCCTCCTTGGTCTCCACTGCGGGTGCCTCTATAGAGGAACCACACTCTGCCAGAGTGGCATACAAATTGTGGAGAGGTACAACTGGAGAGATGCACCTCTGTTCCACCACCCTCACCCTCTCTGAGCCCACTGTGGTCCAACTGCTCCTCTTTCTTGGCAACCTCTGAGGCAGCTGTGGTGGCCCTCATGGTCCCTGGGTGGGCGAGAAAGTCCCCCAAATCCTGGCTAACAGCCTGGAGAGGAGCAACCTCCTCCCTCATCCCAGAGAGGTGCCTGCAGATGGGACAACACCGCATCTTCCAGAATGTCTTCCGGAAGACTGCTGCTCCACAGCCACTGCACTGCACCACTCCCATCATGTCTTGTTTCTGGCCCCTTAACTGTTTTTTTGAATACTTATTCTTTCCTCTGTTTATTTTTTTGTACATAATTTGTTTTTTCCCTACTTACCTACTGCCTCTGTGCCCTTTTAGCTCCTGATCTTCCTGTTCTGAGACAGGAAGTTCCTATATTTCTCAGTAGTCTCCTTACTTGCTCAGAGTCAGACCTCCAGCAGCTATGGGGGGATGAACGTAGAGCTACTCTTTTCCTTCTAGGATGGTGAGTCTTTTGTGGCTCTGTGATCACTCCCTTCCTGCTCCCAAACAGGAAGATCTTACTTCGAGAGGGCTCTTGCAGAAGGTAATTACATATAGGACTGAAGCCGGCAGGCGTCAGGACCCCATGGAAAAATTTCTAGCTAGCAGTCTCTGGCGGGGGACTGCCCCACATCAGGTGACATTGGTATAAAGGCGGTCCCCGCCCGCCTTCCAGTTCTTTCCCTGGTTTGTTTTGAGCAGAGCCTCAGCGGTTAGTTCCACTGCTTCGTCAGTCCGCCGCGGTGGTTATATACTGTCGGTTTCTTTCGATTTTTCTAATATATTCGTCAGGATTCTTTTACCTGCCGTGTATGTCGTCCCCCACCACGTCTGAGCACAAAAACAAGTGCAACTCGTGCAGCGTCCAACTCCCGCACAAGGATGGCCATTCTTGGTGTCTCATCTGCCTAGGCCCTGACCACTCCATGGATTCCTGTTAGCACTGCCTGAAGTTCAACGTGGCTACCCGCAGAAGAAGGCAGCAGTCCCTGGAGGCCCACATCCTAAAGAAGATGATGTCCTCCATGGAAAAGAAGTTAAAAAAGCTCCGACAATCTTCCCCCAGGGCCTGAAGGAGGAAAAGCACCGAGACCGGGACTCCTCATCTGCGGCTGCGGCAACTTAGGCTGGAGTCACCGCCCTCCAGGTAATGTCCCCTCTGGGGGACCGTGCCCCAATGTCCGTCTTGGTGGTATCTGAGACATCGTCGATAACCCCAGCTGGTTCATGCTCGGGCCAGTCGGGAGCCTCCAGGACAAAGGAGGCCTCCGCTCCCAGTAAGGCTGCCACTGCGCGGCCTTCTGGTTCAAGCCACTCCGGTAAGCCGGGCGTCAGCTCCTTCGACATCTGCCCGGAGCCAACCGCTTAGCCGCTCGACCCTTCGGGGCAGCGCGCGGCCGTCAAGCTGCCCATCACAGGTCACCTCCCCTGCATGGCCTTCTTCGGGCACTGGGTCCAATCAGTCAGACGTCTGCTCCTCCGATGCCTGCCCGGATCCAGCCAGCCCGTTTGGCGGTCGCTCGGCAACTGAGCCTACGCCGGATCCTTTGGACTTATCCGGTGCCGCTGGCTCCCTGCAGCCTTCACCGCTGCCGCCCGAGGCCCCTTTGTCTCCCCAGCTGGACCCGGAGGATCCCTCCGGCCCTCTCCTGGACGCCGCTGGGGACTCTTTGACGCCTCCATCAGGCCTTCCTCCCATAGGTCTGGATGACCTGACTTCGGACCCTGGGACGCCGGCCCCATCGCCGACCGACGTCCCCTCGACGCCGGACCCAGTGCCCGCTGGGCCATCTGTCCCTGGCCCGCCTACAGGGCTTCTTCCAGGACCTTCTACCCTGGTAGAGCCCCTAGTGCCGGATCTTACGCCGTCGTATCCGACGCGGTCTTATCCGGCTCCGCAGTATCTGGCACTGCAGTATCCGACGCTGCAGTACCCGGTGCCTCAATACCAGATGCCAGGCTTCCCGCCGTCGGGCTATGTATACTCGCCCTACGGATACCCCCAGTATCCGTATCCCCACTCTCCCTCAGCTGCCGGTGGATCTGAGGGAGACTCTGGCTTCTTGGTGGGCTGAGGCCAAGGCTCAGCTCACCAGGGAGGTGGAGAGCCGTCTCCCGACAATAGACCCAGTCCTGGATCCCCGTCACTGGGGGAAAAAGACCCCTCACCCCCGAGAGACACTGCTACGGGGTCTAAAGCTGGGGGTGGCACCTTGCCCCTTAGAGGCCATGTTCCTCCCCCGAGTGGGGAGGGGTTTTCGTCTCCTTCTTCTTCGGACTAATCGGAGGACTCTGATGATAGCTCTTATCCGGACGAGCCTCGCACTCCTGACAAGCCCAGGCCCAGGACTTCTCCGAAGTCCCCTCTGGAGGATCCTTCGTTTACGGAGTTGCTAAGAAAAATCCAGGCTCTTCATCAGTGGAAATCTCTGGAGCCGGATCCACAGAGGCAGAAGCTAGCTGCCCATTTGGATTTGCCTGAGGTCGCTCCCTCGTTAGTTCCACCCTGGATCGAGCCTCACGCCGACCTTGTTTCCACTATCTGGAAACAACCATCGGCTTTAGCTCCCCTTCTTCGGAAGTTGGATAGGCTGTATCAGGCTCCTGAGGGGGTTGACTTTCTCACGTCACACCCCAAGGCTGATTCAGTCGTGATCAGTGCCGCCCACTGCTGTTCAGCTAACCCGAAACACTTGAGCTCGTCCCCACCCAATAAGGAATCTCCCCTTCTAGACCAGTATGGCAAGAAGGTCTATTCTTCTTCCACTCTGGGCATCAGAGCCTTGAGCTGTGTGGCTCACATGGGGGATTACCAGAAGGCTATCCTTAGCAAGGTGGAAGCAAAGTTGGACTCCCTTCCTCAGTCACAGACTAAACAGGAAGTGGTAGACCTAGTCCGCTCTGCACGTTTGGCCAGTAGGCACATGCTGCGTGCTACTTACGATGCGGTGGACACTTCTGAGCTGGTCGTTCGCTGTGAGCCTGCGGCGACATGCCTGGCTTCGGGTGTCAGGTTTAGCCTCGGAAGTACAATCCGCCATCCAAGACGCCCCCTTCTGAGGTTCGGTGTTGTTCGGTGGTGAGGTCTAGGACATTATTACCGGACTGTGAGAGAAGGGCACTGCTCTCAAGGAGGTTGACTCTGTGTACAGAGCCCCACAAGTGCAGTGTCATTCCTTTCGCCGTCACGCACAGCCTATGGCAAAACCACAAGAAAAGCGGGCCAGGAGACGCCGGGCCCCTCCGGCTGTGAGACCCCACCCACCCAAACGGGCTGCGTGACCTCCAGCCACGGTGCTGACTCACAGCTCCTGACTCCCTCCCTCTCCCACAACCTCTGGTCGATCCAGAGGAACCAGTAGGCGGGAGATTCTCCCTACATCTGCCGGGTTGGGAGAGGATCACTTCCGACTGTTGGGTCCTCCAGCTCATAGCAGAGGGCCAAACCATTGAGTTTCTTCAGAAACCTCCCAGAACCCCCGAACATCATCTCAGGGTTCAGGAAGAAATCTCCTCCCTTCTGTTGAAGGAGCAATAGAACCCGTCCTCTCCTTCTTCGGGGACGGGTTTCACTCCCATTTCTTCCTGGTCCCCAAGAAGACAGGAGCGTGAGACCCATTCTAGACCTCAGCTCCTGAATCGGTTCATGGAGTACTGAAAGGTTCAGGATGCTCTCCATGCAGAGTCTCCTGCCCCTCCTTCGGCCGGGACAGTGGCTGTGTGCTCTGGACATGCAGGACGCATACGTGCATATCCTTATCTGCCCTTCCCGCCGCAAAAACCTCTGGTTTGCTTTCCAGGAGGACCACTACCAGTTCAGGGCCCTCCCATTTGGTCTTTCATCAGCTCCCTGAGTATTCACCAAATGCCTGTCTGTGTTGGTGGCCCACCTGTGTACTCAGGGAGTTCAAGTTTTCCTGTACCTGGACGATTGGCTCCTGGTGGCCCCGTCCAGGGACGAATTTCTGCATTCCCTTTGTCTTACCAGGCAGGTTTTTACCAGCCTGGGTATTACCATCAACCAGGCAAAATCTCATTTGATCCCATCGCAACGCCTCCAGTTTATTGGGATGTTTCTGGACACGACCACTGGCATGGCCTTTCTGCCTCCGGACAGGGTGTCCACCCTCCAGGCTCAGGCAAGCAACTTGTCCTCCTATAGGCGGGTTACCGCCAGGTTGGTCCTTCGCCTCCTGGGGCTCATGGTGGCTGCAATTCCAACAGTTCCACACGCTCGGCTCCACATGAGAATCTCCCAGTGGTCTCTTCAGTCTCAGTGGGATCAATAGGTCGACGACCTGGACCAAGAGGTGCTAGTCTCGACCCCGATGCTTCGGGATTTGCACTGGTGGTTGGTTCAGGAGAACCTTTGTCGGGGAGTTCCCGTCTGTCTTCCTCCTCCCTCCCAAATGCTGACAACGGACGCCTCTGGGAAAGGTTGGGGAGCCCATTTGGGATCCCAGCGGACCCAGGGCTCTTGGTCCAAACTCGAGCAGATGCTTCACTTCAATGTGCTCGAACTCAGAGCGGTGTTGTACGCTCTTCAAGCACTGCACCCTTTTCTGCTTCCTGGTCATCTGGCCGTCCAGACTGACAACATGAGTGTAGTCTGGTACCTCAACAAACGGGAGGACCTGTTCCTACCCTCTTTGTCAGGAAGCAATGCGGGTCTGGGAATGTGTGACCCTCCTCAACCTTCACCTCACGGAAGTCCACGTCCTGGGGGTAGAGAATTCGTTGGCAGATCACTTGAGCCAATCCTCTGCACAGCCTCACGAGTGGGAATTGGATCAGGAAATAGCAAACGACACCTTCCTACGCTGGGGAACCCCTCAGATCGACCTGTTCACATCCCCTCTAAACGCAAAACTGCCCACCTTTCGTCGGCTCATTCCAGAGCTCGGGCGACTCTGGAGAGATGCTCTGTCTCTCGACTGGAAGGGCAGATTCATCTATGCTTTTCTCCCAATTCTGTTGACTCTGAGGATCCTGCACAAGCTCAGCTCAGAGGGGGTCTGTATGATTCTCATCGATCCCTTCTGGCCCAGGCAAGTTTGGTTCTCTCTTCTGCAACAGTACTCAGAGGAACCTCCGATTCCTCTTCCACTTTCACGACTACTGTTGACCCAGGATTGGGGATCCCTGGTCCATCCCGGCCTCTAGTCCCTTCAACTGCATGCTTGGCTCCTACAGACATAGCACAAGCCCGCTTTGGGGTTTCCCCACAAGCGGCAGAGATTTTGGTGGAAGCCAGGAAGCTGTCCTCTCGTTCCACATATGCCATGAAATGAAAACGGTTCTCCATTTGGGCTTCATCCAAAGACCTAGAACCTTTCTGCTGTCCTGTCGGGTGTCTATTGGACTACATGCATTATCTCTTCGACCTGGGTCTCAGTCATTCCTCTCTGAAAGTTCGCATGGTGGCTCTTGCCGCTTATCATATTCCCTTTGGGGACAGAACGTTCGCTCAGCTGGAGGTCGTGAAGACCTTCCTTCAAGGGGTTCTCCATCTGAGACCCCCCATTTGGGTTCCTGCCCCCCCTTGGGATTTGAATTTCATTCTCAAGAAGCTTACGCTGCCTCCCATTGAGCCGGCAGCCTCAGCAGACCTTAAGTTCCTCTCATGGAAGACTCTCTTCCAAGTGGCCATTACTTCCGCTTAAAGAATTTCCGAGCTTCAGGCCTTGATGTGCAAAATTCCATATTTGATTTTCCATAAGGAAAGTGTGGCTCTGCGCATCAATCTTAAGTTTCTCCCTAAGGTGGTTGTAGAATCTACGTTGAATCAGTCCATTGAGCTGCCTGCGTTTTTCACACAGTACTCCAGTCATGGGGAGTATCTTTTACATACTCTGGATGTTCATCGGATTCTGAGATATTACACCAACAGGACAAAGGGTCTCAGAAAGACTGACCAACTATTTGTTTCTTTTGCCAGCAAAAGAGAGGGCAACGCGATTTCCAAACAATGTTTATCCAGATGGCTCATTGCATCACTTTCTGCTACGACAAGTATCACAAGACCTTGCCAGGTCAGGTCAGGGGTTACTCCAGCAGGGGTGTCGCGGCCTCTGCTGCGTGTTTCAAGAATGTGTCAGCGGCTGACATTTGTGCAGCCACAACTTGGACTTCTGTCCATACCTTTACGAAACACTACAGTTTGGACATTGCCTCTCGCTGTAGAGCCTGCTTTGGGTTGGCTGTTGTGCAAGGGCTCCTTTCTTGAGCCCTCTTTAGCCAGAGGATCTCTGTATGAGTAGTTTCCTCCTCCCTTGTAATTCTCTTTGTTCCAGACTGCTTAGGACTCGGTCCTATATGTAATTTCTTTGACTGGGTGACCAAAGTAGTAGATCAGGGAGGGGCTGTGGACATGGCCTACCTAGACTTTAGCAAGGCATTTGACACAGTCCCACACAAAAGATTAATATACAAGTTAGCCAGCCTTTGAGTGGGTCCTAAGATGATACCCTGGGTAAAGAATTGGCTGGAGAATAGGACATAGAGGATAATAGTAAATGGAGTCCACTCTGAAGAAAGGGGAGTTACTAGTGGGGTACCGCAGGGTTCAGTACTAGGACAGGTCCTCTTCAGTGTCTTTATAAGCGACATTGCAGAGGGACTGGAAGGAAAAGTATGTCTCTTTGCAGATGACACAAAGATCTGCAACAGAGTTGATGCACAAGATGGGGTGGAAAGGATGAGAAGGGACTTGGCAAGGTTAAAGGAATGGTCAAATTGTATGGCAGCTTAGATTCAGTGCTAAGAGTGCTAAGAAGTGCAAGGTAATGCATCTGGGAAACAAAAACCCAGGGGAAGAGTACACAAGGGGGGTGAGATACTAACAACAACAAAAATGGAAAGGGACCTGGGGGTAGTCATATCAGATGACTTAAAAGTGGGCAAGCAATGTGAGAGGGCAGTAAGGAGGGCTGGGGGGATACTGGGATGCATAGGGAGAGGCATCACCAGTAGAAAACAGGAAGTTGTTATCCCTCTGTACAGACAGCTGGTGAGACCCCATCTGGAGTACTGCGTGCAGTTCTGAAGACCCAATCTCTGCAAACACATAGACAGGATGGAAGCTGTCCAGAGGAGGGCAACTAAAATGGTGCAGGGTCTGCACCGGAAGACACATGAAGAGAGACTAAAGGGGCTTAATATGTATAGCCTTGAGGAAAGGAGGGAGAGGGGGGACATGATAGAAACTTTCAAGTACCTCAAGGGAATCAACAAAGTCCAAGAGGGGTATCTTTCAAAAAAGTGGTGCAAGAACAAGGGGGCAATTTGAAGATAGAGGGGGGCTGCCCAGAGGTAATGTAAGGAAGTATTTTTTCACAGAGAGGGTTGTGGATGCATGGAACAGCCTTCTGGAGGAGGTTGTGGAGTCAAAAACAGTGGTTGAATTCAAGCATGCATGGGACAGTCATAAGGCAATTCTGGGTGGTGGGGGTAGAAAGAAGTATGCTGCTGGTTAACTAGGATCTGCAGCTTATCCATTAGGTAGGGAAATGGGCGGACTGGGTGGGCCAAGTGGTCCTTATCTGCCGTCAAATTCTATGTTTCTGTGTTAATTTCCTACTACAAGAGCCCTCTCGAAGTAAGATAGTACAGTTACGTAAGAACTTACCATAACAGTAGATCTTCGAGAGAGGCTCTTGCAGTAGGTAATACCTTCCCGCCCTCCATCCCCCTTAGTTTTTTCTTTTGTTTTTTTCCTCAGCTTATTTTCCAGGAAGGGAAATATCCACTTCTCTCTCATCTCGCCTTTTTGGCCCTTGGCGGGAAAGAACTGGAAGGCGGGCGTGGGGGACCGCCCCTTTTTACTGACGTCGCCTGACGTGGGGGCGGTCCCCCTCCAGAGACTGTTAGCTAGAAATTTTTCCGTGGGGTCCTGACGCCTGCTGGCTTCAGTCCTATAGGTAATTACCTTCTGCAAGAGCCTCTCTTGAAGATCTACTGTTACAGTAAGTTCTTACATAACTGTACTTTCCTGTTGTCAGTCAAATCCTGTGCCTATAAAAGTAGAACTGGCTAAGGGGGGGAGGGGGGTGGAGGGCAGTATAGTCCCAGTAGAGAAGTATAGTTCAAACAGCACCTCCTTTCTCTTGCAGTTCTCTGCCAGAAGCTAGCAAGGGCAGTTTTTAAATCCTAATCACTTGGCTTCCTTCTGGTTAAGCCACTCCCCCCAATTTTCAGCTCCTTCTACACCTAGATAACTGCACAGATAGCAATTCACTTCAGCCAACTCAAACACACTAACACTTTTTTGTTTGTTTGTTTTTACCCTAAATTGAAGGTCCCAGTAGTAGAGTTCTAGTTCTTTAGTCCCAGTAGAGAAGTATAGTTCTAACAGCACTAGCTACCTCCTTTATAGGCCTCCTCCGTCTCAACGGGTCTCCAGATGGAAGCCGTTCAGAAGCGGGCTCAGTATCTGCTTACTGAGATTTTGGACCAGAGTGATTCCCATGGGGAAGCCTTCCTGGTGGCAGAGGAGATCCTCAGCCCTGTCTTGGAACTGCGGCAGCATCCCGCTTTCTGCCCTGTGCCATAGTCCAGGATGGCCCGCAAGTATGCAGTGCCCATCGGCTTCCTTTCAGGGTTCATGGAACATCCCTCGGCTGAGGGCTTGGTGGCTGAGTCCATGTTTTGGTGCTCTGGCAACGTGGGAGACATTGACAAGCTATCTGATAAGAAGTCCAAGAAATCGGACCAGTTGGCTAAAAAGGTCTATGCTGCCTCTTTGCTTGGCTTTCACCAGGCGAGCTCGGCCCTCCTGATGGCCCACTTTTCCCCATACCCTGTTGGACACTTTCGATGGGGTTCTCACTCATCTCCCAGCGGACCTTCAGATTATTGTCAAGCAGGTCTGAGACTAGGGCTGGGCTGTAGCCAAACAGCAGCTCCAGACAGCCATGGACATTGGCGACTGTTGTGCTCGGTCCGTGGTGGCCGCAGTGGCCATGTGCTGCAGGGCCTGACTGCGGATTTCGACCTTTGCGGCGGATATCCAACACAAGCTGGCGGATGTTCTCTTCCTGGGTACTGACCTGTTCGGCCCCTGGGTCAAGTCGAGGGGCACGTCACCTGCATTGAGAAGTTCACTGCCACCTTGGACTCTGTAACATCCACCCAGAGGGACTCCAAGGGCTCCAAGCAGCAGAAAAAGAAGCACTTTTGGTCCACCTCCACTCCTGTGTCCAAACCAGCTCAGTCCCAGGCTGGACAGCAGGCTCGGGCCTGGCGACCTCAGCTGAAGTAAGTGGCTACAGTCGTCCGCAAGTCTGGAGGACGAGGCTCTGGTGGCTCGTTAATCAGGCCCTCCCCTGTTCCCAAGCCTGCCCAGTGATGGGATGAGGGGTGCCTTCCTCATGTCCGTCATGCTTCCCCTGGGTCCCCCTGTGGGGGGCCGGCTCCACCACTTCCTTTCCACCTGGTCCGCTGTCACCATGGACAGATGGGTTCTTGAGGTGGTTGGTCAGGGTCTGCCTTTAGAGTTGAGGCATACCCGCCTTGCCGAGCCCACACCCCCATGGGATGGCATAGTGTCCGTCGACATCCTGTCGGCCTTTGGGAGATAACATTGCTCAGTTCCTCCGCAAGGAGGTTGTGGCTTCTGTCTCTGACCCTCCAGAACACCCAGTGTTTGTCTCCAGGTACTTCCTGTTGCCAAAACAGATGGTTGGGGGGGGGGGGCTGACGCCTCATTTTAGATCTGCAAGACCTGAACAAGTTCATCAGGCCACGCACCTTCAGGATAGTAACTCTGTCTCAGATCATGCCATCTCTCGAGTAGGACATGTGGTTCTGCTCTCTTGATCTTAAGGACAAGTTCTTTCACATCCCAATCCATCCATCCCACCACCAGTTCCTCCAGTTCTGGGCAGAGGGGATTGTTTATGAGTTCCAGGCCATGCCATTTGGCCTGTCCTCAGTCCCCAGGGCCTTCGTCAAATGCATTGCAGTAATGGCAGCTAACCTGTGGTGCCGAGGGGTCTGGGATTACCCTTACCTGGATGACTGGCTGATTGCGGGTCCCTGCAGCAAGGAGTCCATGGACCTGGCCCTCCAGACGTGTGTCTCTCTTGGCCTCCTGGTCAACGAGGCCAGGTCAGAACTCATGCCCTCTCAGGTGATCAGCTTCATCGGAGCAGAGCTCGACTGTTGCAGAGCCATTAATAATCGATACAGTGGCAACACCACCTCTCTGTTTCTGCTGATGATTCCCTGCCCCATGCACCCCTGCCAGCTGTATCACACTACCTCATCACCTTGCAGTCATCAGCTATGATAACCCAAGGTCCCTTTTCTGTTTAGTGACCGCCAGTACCTCTTTCCCCTTTTTACATCCTGTCCTTGGGTTTCTGTGCCCATGTTGCATGATTTGGTACTTTTTTCCAGTGAAACCCAACTACTATACCCTTGACCACTCGAGTTTTTTCAGATCTCTACTTATTCTCTTCACCTCTGGAGCATTACCCTATTGCAGAACTGTGGTCATCTGCAAAGAGGCATACCTTCCCTTTCAGCTGTTCTGCAGTGTTGCTTATAAAGACATTGAAGAGGACTGGTCTCAGTACTGAGCCCTGAGGTATCCCGCTTATCACCCCCCCCCCCTCATCAGAGTGAGTGCATTTACCAACTCCCCCTGTTGCCTGTCCATCAACCAATTTTGAACCCAGTGTACCACCTTGGGTCCCTCCCACAAACTGCCCAGTGTCCTTATAAGCCTCTTATGTAGTATGGTGTTGAAGGCCTTGCTGATATCTAGCCTTTCTTTTAATAGTGGTTCCATTAACTTCCCCACCACTGATATTGAACTGACCAGCCTCTAGTAGACAGCCATCACCCCGCTGCCACTTTTATGAAGTGAGACTACATCTGCAGCCCTCTAGAACTCAGTCTTCCAGTGAGTGGTTGAATAAGGCTGTCAGAGGTGCAGCCAGTACCTCTCTGAACTCCCTCAGCACCTTTGGCTGTACCCCTTTCAGCCCCATAGCTTTATCCACTTTCAGACTCACAAGTCTTCTCAGGACGCTTTCCCCTTTGAATGGACTTGTGCCCACATCCCTCCTCCAGAGTTCCTGCTGCTTCTGTGTGGTCTGTCCCCCTCCCTCCACTGTGAAGACTGAGAACAAGTATTTGTTCAGGTATCTGCTTTTTCCTGATGTTCCTCTGTACAATCTCCCCTGCCCTTTTTTTCTTCAAAATTCATTATTGATTTTATTGATTTTTCTTTAAAAATGGCAAAACCCACTTCATTACAAACATCATACATTGTCCATCAGCATACAATACGTGTTTTTTTTTTCAATTTATATTAATACTAGAACCTTTGCATTTCCCTTTTTCTGATTATATCAGCTTTATAAGCATGCTGAGACAGGCATACAGATAACATACAAACATTTTAAGCACCTGTTTGTCAGTTCAACTGGAAATTGACCTGAAACAAAACATATACCTCTAGATCTTTTTTGGGGGTATCTCAGTCTTGAGGTAACACTATAGGAACTTCACCGCTGGTGAAGGGGAATCCATATGGAAGATTTTCAGCAGTACAACTGGGGCTGCTCATGCTGTCGACGTCCGTCGATGTCACCAACCCTATAAAGGTGTAAGCGGCCCCGCTTTCTCCTCAGTTCTTTCCCGCCGTCAACACGCTTGCATGGGTCTCCATGGAAGCTTCGATGCAGTATTCGCACCTTTTTTTTTTTTAAAAGAGATTCCTTCATTTTGTTTATGTCGACAGTTAATCTTTTGTCTTCTCTTTTCCGTCCCTGCCACTGCGGAAAGAAGATTGCCTCCACAGATGAACACTCTCTCTGTGTCTGCTGTCTTGGGCCTAACCACAGAGTTTCTGACTGTAAGCTCTGTCAGAAGTTTAAGCAGACTACCCTCAGGTGACGCAGAAAGGCTCTCAAAAGTTTCCTGATGGATCAACAGGTAGCCAGTTCCTGGCAGGGGTCCTCCGGGGTCCTGGGCTCTCAGTTGTCTACCAGTTATTTGAGCTCCCAGGCCTCCAAGGCCTGAGACAAGTCTGGGGGGGTCACAAAAAAGACCGAGATCGCGACCGCTCCCCCTGGCATCAGTCTCATTCCCTGATGGCCTCTCCTTCTTCTGGGGAATCTTCATTGGCTGCAGTCGCACCAGCAAAGAAATCTTCTGTCCAGGTCTCTGTGCCCACCAGACCCATACTGACAGCACCTCTGCCTGATTCTCAGGGTGGCTGGCCATTGAACTCTGGGTCTTCAGCCCCATCTTCATCAGTGACAGGCTCGCCAGCGACAACTCTACCATCAAGACCTGCCTCTTCTCCCTCCGGGGCCACAGGCTCGTCGGGTTCCCAGGATCCAGCAGGCAGGTCATTGACACCTGTGCCATTGAACCCCCCTCCGTCGACAACCACCATTGATTTGAATGAAGTCCTGATCAAATTCATTAACATGATTGTGCAGCAGCTGGGTGCCTTCAGACCCCCCTCGCTGTCGACAGCAGCTTCGTTATCGATGCCTACTCATAGACCCCGGGAAGCTCCCCATGAGCCGCTGTTGGCACACCCGACACCAGACCCAGATATTGAAGAGGTCGAGGAGGAGCATCACCCAGACCTCATTCGTCATGATGTGGAGGAAGGAAAGGAAGAGAAAGTGCTCTCTGACAGATCCACAGCCTCTTCTGTTAGTGAGGACTCTGTAAAGCATACTCCCAGGTCTCCTCCTAAGGACCCCACATTTTTCAATGTGATGAAACAACTGTCCTCAGCCATGGGTTTCCACACTAAGAAAGAGGATGCCAGCAGAAAAGAACTGGTGGATTTCCTGGAGATTCCAGAATCTCCACAGGGCAGTCAAACTTTATCATGCCCCTCCCCCGGTCTTCACGGTTATGCTGCCCAGCCCGAGACTGACTCAGTGGTCATTAAGGCAGCTTATGACAGATCTAAGGTGCCTAAGCACCTTGGTTCCCATTCCCCAGACAAAAAGTCTCATAGAATTGACCTCTGGGTTTATGCCTCCTCTGCTCTAGGTTTGAGGATTGCAAACTATCTGTCGCACATAGTAAAATACCAGAATGCCAGTTGGAAGAAGGGCAAGACTGCTGCCCAGGCCCTTCTGCATGGCACTCCAAAGCAGGAACTGCTACAGTGCCTCCAGACCGCTGAGGATGTTAGCAAACATCTTCTCAGAGCCCTGTATGACATGGCTGACACAGTTGCCAGGGCAGCTGCCATAGATATGTTCCTCCTTAGACACTCCTGGCTCAGAGTATCTGGGTTTGTAGCTGATGTGCAGCAAAAGGTGCTTAATGCCCCCTTCAATGGCACCAGACTGTTTGGCATTGATATCCAGGACATCGTAAATGATAAAAGCCTCAGCAGGGCCCTCAAGTCTGTCCACTCCCTCTACCATATCCAACCAAAGGGTAGAGGACAGCCTCTTTTTCATAAACAGAATAATAGGCCCGGGACAGCTCCCTGTCTCTGGGAAAACGCAGAGCCCAGGCTCCCTTGCCTGACCCCTCTGGTGCTGGTGCAGCGCCCAAGCACCCCAGAAGTGAGGGACCAGCCTCTGCGGCTGGCTCCACCTCTGCTTGACTCCTTGCCAGACCCCCCTCTTCTGGTCCCAGACCAAGAGGCGGTGGTCAGAGGTCACTTCTCCCTCCATCTGAATCAATGGAGAACCATAACTTAGGATGCATAGATCCTACAGATCATAAAAAGGGGTCACACCTTGGAGTTCATCAAGAAGCCTCCAGAAACCCCATGTCAGCCCTCCTGTTATCCCCCCCGGCTTACCTGTCTGTTCTCTGGAAGGAAGTGTAGTCCATTCTGCGCAAGCAGGCCGTAGAGCCAGTGTCCAGGCACCAGAGAAATGAGGGGTTTTATTCTGGGTTTTTACTGGTCCCTGAAAAGACTGGAAATCTGAGGTCTATTCTAGACCTAAAGGGCCTCAATCTGTATGTCCTGTACAAAATGTTCTGGATGGTAACTTTGCCAGGCCTGATGCCCCTTCTTAAGACATGGGACTGGCTCTGTGCACTGGACGTGCAGGACGCTTACCTGCACATCTTGGTCTTTCCTTCTCACAGGAGGTTTCTCTGTTTCGCCTTTCCAGAGCAAGCATTATCAGTTCAAAGTGCTGCCTTTTGGCTTGTCCTCAGCGCCGCGATTCTTTACCAATTGTTTAACAGCAGCTGTAGCAGCTCTCAGAAGGGAGGGACTGTATGTCTTCCCTTATCTGGACGGTTGAGTCCTAAAGGCTCTGTCCAGGGAACAGCTTTTGCTGACTCTGGAGCAAATTCTCCAGCTGTTCCACTCCCTTGGCATCTTTGTCAGTCTACTCAAGTCTGATCTGATACCATCCCAAAGGTTGCAGTACATAAGGGGAAGGCCTTCCTGCCCGAAAACAGGACAGAGTGCTTCATAGCTCAAGCTCAGGAAGTCGCCCAGAATCAGTACATTCCTGCCAGGGTATACCTCAGATTGTTGGGCCTGATGGCAGCTGCCATACCCACTGTTCCACTGGCCAGGCTCCATATGCATACCCTCCATGGACCCTCCGGGTACAGTGGGACCAGCACACGGACGAGTTAGATCACCCAGTCGTGGTCTCTTCCCCAGTACGCAAGGTACTGCAGTAGTGAATGGACCCCTTGAATCTGCTTCAAGGCATTCCTTTCCAGATCTCCTTCCCACATCAGATCCTAACCACAGATGCCTCGGGTCTGGGCTGGGGAGTGCACCTGGGTCCCTTCCAGACCCAGGGCTCTTGGACTTAGTGGGAAGCCTCCTTGCATATCAGTGTCCTGAAGATGAGAGCGGTTCTCTGCGCTATGCGGGATTTTCAGGAACACCTTGTTCCAGGTCAACTGCTGGTGTAGTCGGACAATCTAAGTGTAGTATACTACATCAACAAGCAGGGTGGGGACTCGTTCATACCCCCTTTGCAGGGAGGCCATGAGAGTGTAGTACTGGATGTTGGATCACAATCTGACACACTCTGCAGTCCATGTGCCAGTTGTGCTAAACACTCAGGCAGACTGTCTCAGCAGCATGCATGCATGGATGAAAACTTCTCTCATCCATCGCAGAAGACTTGTTCGACAGATAGTGTCGTCCAGAGTTGGACTTTTTTGTGTCCCCACTCAACACAGAACTGTCCAATTTCTGCTCACTAGATCCAGGGTCTGGAGTTTTCTGGAAAGATGCATTGTCCCTGTCTTGGAGCGGGAGGTTTCTTTATGCATTCCCTCCATTTTCTTTGATTCCTAAGGGTGCTAATCAAATTGCAGATGGAGGGGGCCAGCACGATTCTGGTAGCTCCATTCTGGCCTCATCAGATATGGTTCCCTCTGCTTCAGCAGATGTCGGAAGAACCTCCGGTACTTCTTCCTCTTTGCAGGAATCTGCTGACCCAGGCTCAGGGGATCCTGGTCCATCCCAACCTCAGATCCCTCCATCTGCATGCCTAGCTCCTGAGGACATAGCCATTGCCATGTTCAAAGTCTCTAACAGGGTAGTGGATGTCCTAGTGGCCGCCCGGAAGCTTTCCACTTGAGCCACATCTGTCATGAAGTAGAAGCAGTTTGCCATCTGGGCTGCCGAACATAGCTGAGACCCTTTCACCTGCTCGGTGAACCATATCCTAGACTACCTTATCTCACTCTCCGACTCAGGCCTCCAGTACTCTTCCCTCAAGGCCCATCCTTCGGCTATTTCTGCATTTAATGAACCCGTGGGTGACTTCACGATTGCTCGGCTGGATATCTCCTGTACCTTTCTAGTGGGCATCCTGCATCTGAAACCTCCAATCCATTCCCCCGTCCCGACTTAGGACTTGAATTTTGTTTTGGAAAAATTTATCGTCTCCTTTTGAGCCAATCATGACTTGCAGTTTATGGTTTCTCTCTTGGAAATGTTGTTTCTAGGGACGTGGACTTGATGTTCTATCCCCACTGTCTGGCAGATGCCTTTCCCCTTTAATTCCTGCCGGAATGTCTTCAAGCTGGCTCCTCCCACCCACCAGGGTGGTAAAACCCTCAGCTCCACCCCAGACACCAGATCTTCCTTTACGCTTGGAAAGTTCAGGTTCCCTCCTTACCAATCCTGTGTGTAGTAGGCCCTGGCACTCGACTCTTCGGATTTGCTTCCTAAACTTATGTTAAAACTTGTACGAGTTACGACTTCAACTTTTTCTTCGATCACTCCCGTGATGGAAGACAAAACCACTCCCGGTTTTCGCCAGTGCTCCTGCGGGCAGAAGATGCCATGGTCCGACCCTCATGACACGTATGTGTACTGCTTAGGCCATGATCACAATCCGCAAGTCAGCGACATCTGTTGTTCCTTCCTCCCGGAATGTGTTGGACGACCGCGCTGCCCAGCTCCAGCTGGGGCGACTGGAGAAGCGTTACCCACCGGTCAAGTCCGAGGATGCCTGTTGGGTGGTCTCCGCAGCTGCGGGATTCACCGAGCAGCTTGAAGAGCTCAAGATCTTCGAGGAGGAGGCAGCCCAGGCCGCTGTGCAATCCTCTTCGGCGTTGGCCTTTGTTCCATTCCAATTGGGCTCCACTTACTCAGCTTCCTTCAAGGAGCTGTGCCAATCCCTCTCAACTAAAGGAGAGGGTCCTTTGGAATTACACGATTCACGCTCTCGCAAGAAGGAGTTGAGGAACGACAAGGAGAAGACTCATTATCGACGTTCCTGGGATCGGGAACTTTCCCGTTCTCGGGAGACTCCGGTTTCAACTTAGGTCGAAACCGCGGCCTTGGTTGCTGGTTTCATGATGCCCCTGTCAGACCAGTTGGCCGAGATGCTGGCCGACAATGTGGCTGAGATTTTTCTTGATCCAATCAACTGGTTGTCATTCAAAGAGGCCGATAACTCTCTCTTCTAGGAGCGTGGATATCTTGTTCAACCACACTCTCTGGCATGTCCCTTTCCCCTTTAAATTCACTGGAAAGTCTTCAAGCTAGTTCCTCCCACCCACCCGCGTGGTAAATACCTCGGCTCCGCCCCATGATGCCAGATCTTCCTTTCCGCTGGAAGATTCAGGTTCCCTTGTGCTACTTCTGCAGTTCGTAGGCCCTGGATTCTCTAACGGTTTTCACTGCAATGGGTTTCTTGAAAACTCATTAGAGTTTACGATACCGATCCGAGCGCATCGGACATGGAGGACAAGTCGTCCCCTGGATTTTGCCGATGTCCCTGCGGGCAGAAAATGTCGCGCATTAATCCCCACCTCTCATGTGTCTACTGCTTGGGTGTCGTGCATGACACCACTTCTTGCACCATCTGTCTGGCCTTCCATCCCAACATCCTGGACAGCCCCAAGGTGTGCCTAAAACTGGGGAGACCGGAGCTTCGCAACCCACCAGTGAAATCGAAGGAGGCCATGAAATCGAAGGAGGCCAGGTGGGCGGTTTCCGCGGCAGCGGGATCCACCGGAGCTGTGCCAGTCTCTCCCCCCACCAGGGGTGAGGTGCCCTTGGGCTCACACTCCTCCCGCCATAGGAAAAGGGACAAGGACCCTAAATCATCTTCTTCCCAAAGAAGACGTTCCTGGGACCGAGAGCGGTCCGATTCTCAGGACCTTGCGGCCTCAACCTCGGTCGAGATTGCTTCCTTGGCCGCCGGCTTCTCGGACCTTCCATCATGCCAAGGCACTGAGGCCGAGGACACTGCTGAACCGGCCGAGATTTCTCTCGACCCAATCGGGCCATTGTCGCCAACTCCTTGGAAAGGACACCTATCCTTTCCTTCCCCGACGAGGAGACCCAGCCATTGGGTGTCCCGATCGAGGGAAAGGTGCCGGAGCCTCAGTTTTCCCCGACTCCGGCTTCTCCTGATCAAACGAGCCGACCCCATCGGTCTCGATCGAGGACCAGGACCCCTTCGGTCGAAAAACCGAAGAAAGGTCACAAGCACTCTAGGAAGAGGCATCGCCACCGATCCTCATCCTCCTCCTCGGATGAGGAGAGACTTCGACGGAAGCTTCGTCGACGTTATGAGGATCTCATGTGGCAACAACTGATTCTGACTGGTCAAAAGCCAGCTCCGCCGGCAACACTGGCCTTTACTTGGGCTCAGCCTTTTAGGCCAACTCCGACCCCTCCGGAACCGAAGATCCCGGTTCCTCTACCCGTAGGGCCGGCACGCTTTTCAGCTCAGCCTGTTTCTGTCTCCCCACCGATTTTGGTGGAACCACCACCTAAGCAGTCTCAGGAAGGGGCTCCCTTGAAAGAGGATAGGACAGACACCGGCCTCCCCCGTCGTCTGTCCATTACGGTGGTCCCCGATCACCCTCGGTGTATCGGTAGACATAGGCGGAAGACCTTTATATCCCGATTCTTCGGACTCTGATGCCACTGGTTTGCACTCGCATCCGGGGGATGACGAGTCATCAGTGGCAGGCTTGGAGGAAGGTCCTTCCTCTTTCAAACAATATGAAGTCTTGCTGTATTCTGACAATTGCAGTTAGGTCCAGCACTTGAACTGCCCCGGAGAGTGAAGGGTTAAAATTCTATGCCAGGCATAGAACGTTGGGCTGGAGCTCGGTTGAAAACTCTGTCTGTAGTACTTTGAAACCAAACCATCAGATTCTTTACCCCGCCTCACTGAACAGTCGCTCCGGAGATTTCTCCTTCTGCTTGGTTCAAAGTCGGTTAAAGTTGTTGGTTTTAGTCCACAATAAGTTCCGTTTGTCGGTTCAGGACTCTGTCTGTGGTACTGTAAGTACTTAGGATAGTTATTGTGTGGAAATTGTAAAAACTGCTTTTTTGGTCGGTTCAACTGAACCGATCCTTTAGAAAAATCTTTTGTGAAAAAATTTAGTGTGTGGTTACCGGTCCATATTGGTTTAAAAAAAAAAAAAAAAACATAAATTGAACCTTTTTTTCCAACACCCGTAACACAGTGAGAAACAAACAGGGGAGTCTTGCCTGGCGGTTGCCGTATAAAGGGTAAGTTTTGTTAGGGTGGCCATGTCTGAGAAACCCAAGAAAAAAATTGGGCCCACTGGGTTTCAGTACTGCAGTGTGTGTGGAGAGGTCTTTGCTAGGGCCGGTCCCCACACCACTTGTGTTTACTGTCTGGGGTTTGACCACCTCGATTCAGACTGCCAAATGTGCAAGAATTTCTTTGTCTACTTTGGATAAAAGGTTATGTAGACTTAGGGATAAGGAGGCCGAGAAATCCGCTGACCCGGAAGGCCAGCCCGATTCGGTTCCTACCGAACCAGAAGTGCCCTCTGACCAGGGCGATACTTCTTCAGGCAAGAGGAGAGCCGATCCTGAGGGATCGGTTCCTACTTAAAGAAAGGGCAAGGATAAATCGGCCGGTTGGATCCAGACCTTCACGTTCCGACTGCTGAAGATATAGCCAGAGTGATTCGGATTGTTGAATCTCTTCATCCGGTTCCAACCGATCTGGCGCCTTCTGGCAGGGATTCGGTTCGGTCAGTTTCCCCAGTTCAGGATTATTCCCCTGAAGATGTTTACAAACCGGAGTTTGATGAGGAGGGGATTTTGAAGAGGATGATTATGACGGTGAAAGTCTGGATGTGCCTATGGAACCGGACATCTCCCCAGACAGACCTTCTGGTGTTTCCCCTCCTAGGCTTTCTGAGTCCCCGCTCCACTTTTCTGTTTTACAGAAAAGTGGCTCAAACCCTTCATCTTCCTATGGAGGAGGCTGTGGAGGATCAGGAGGAGCCTGATTTTGTTCAGATGATGGACATCCCAGAGTCTGAGACCGTCTGTTCCCCTCCATAAGTCCTTTGGGAAACGGACACAAAAATTCTAAGGTCTCCTAACCTTATCAGGCTCGGATACAGAGTTTTTCGATCAGCAATGCAGCCATGTTGGGGTAGTGCAGGCTGCAGCCTGTGACAAGGCAAACATTCCCTTGGCTTCACACCCCCCAGACAAAGACGCCAGGAAGATAGATGCCATGGCAAAGAAGCAGTACCTGGCATCATCTTTGGGACTCGGGCAGGCTAGCTATATGGCCTATACAGCCAGGTACCAGAAGTCCAGGTGGGACACTGCACTGGCTAAACAGGCTTCCCCTCAGCTAGCCAAGGAGCTGGCTGCTGATGGGATCGAGGCATCAAAGGTGCAATTTCATGCTGCTGTGGACTCCAATGATGTGTCATCAAGAGTCATGACTACATCTGTGGCTCTTCGGAGAATGGCTTGGCTCAGATGTACTAGCCTTTCACAGGACACCCAGGCTAATGCCATGGATTTCCCTGTGGTGGGTAATTCTCTGTTTGGGGAGCAGACAGAGAATTACATGAAGAAAATGGATGAGTACAGGACCACTTATAGGAGTGCCCAGGCAAAGGAGAGGCAGGCAACTCCTCAAAGGCAGCAAACTAGGGGCAGGGACAGGCCTTTTCATAGGCCTTTCTACCAAGTGCAGGCCTCTTCTTCCTTTTCTCAGAGGGGGTTCTTCAGAGGGAGAGGCATAAGGGGGATGAGCAGGGCTGCATCCACCCCTCAGCCTAAGGCTCCTGCCAAGCAGACACCCTGATGTGTCAGCCCAGGTTGACTCCCCCGTTCTGGTAGGCTGGCTTACTTTGTCCAGGACTGGATGTCTGTTACCACAGACAAGTGGGTCCTGGAGGTTGTAAGCCAGGGGCTGGTTCTCAGTTTCAAAAATGTTCTGAAATTGAGACCCAGATCCTTTCCACCTGCAAATACATCAGAAACCTTTGCTCTAGAGGCAGAGGTTGCCTCTCTGCTGGCCTTAAGAGCCATAGAGAGAGTTCCAACCCCATACAGGGGCAAAGGTCTGTACTCCAGGCACTTCCTTACCCCAAAAAAGACAGGGGATTGGTGACCATCCTAGATCTAAGATACCTAAACAAGCACCTACTAAAGCCAAAATTCAAAATGGTGACTCTGGGAACAGTTCTTCACTCTGTGAGGCCAGAAGACTGGCTAGCCTCCCTGGACCTCAAGGATGCCTATTTTCACATTCCCATCAGGTGCTCTCACAGAAAAGTACCTCAGGTTCAAATTGTCCTCAGGCCATTACTAGTTCAGAGCAATGCCCTTTGGCCTAACTTCAGCTCCAAAGGTGTTCACAAAGTACCTAGCAGTAGTGGTGGCCTTTTTAAGAAGAAAAAATATTTCTATATTTCCGTACCTGGATGACTGGCTCCTTGTGGGCCAGTCCCCAGACCAAGTCAAGTCAGATCTGCAGGTTACCCAGCAAGTTCTCACTTCCCTGGGGTTCCTTCTCAATCTTCCCAAGTCAGTTCTCGAGCCAGTACAGTTCCTCACTTTTATAGGAGCAGAGCTGGACACGCTCAAGGTAAGAGCTTTCCTTCCTCTGGAAAGGGCAACAGCCATCTCTCAGCTGGCCTCTTCTTTCCACCCTCTGGTTTCTCGACCAGCAGGGCATTTTCTTCAGCTTTTGGGCCACATGGCAGCTTCCATGGCAGTGGTCCAAGGGGCCAGGTTTCAGATGAGGGAAATTCAGTTCCATCTGTGGACCTTTTGGTCCCAAAGGAAAGATCCTCTTACCAAACTAGTTCCTGTTACTCAGACCTTAATTCAGGCCCTTCAGTGGTGGCAGGACCTGGACAATCTGAGGCAAGGTGTTCCATTTGTCACTCAGATTCACTCTGTGGTTCTTACCACAGATGCTTCCCTTTTGGGGTGGGGAGCCCATCTGGGGGCTCTCACAGCCCAGGGACTGTGGTCCCCTCAGGAATCCCTTCTTCATATCAACCTCCTGGAGCTCAGGGCAGTATTTCTTGCCCTACAAGCTTTCTTTCAGTCGGTAGAGAACAAGGTGTTTCAGGTCAGGACGGACAACACTACCACCATGTGGTACATCAACAAGGAGGGAGGCACTCAGGCCACAGCCTTGTGCATGGAGGCCATGAAAATATGGTCCCTGTCTTATTCCCTACACACCTCTCTGGTAGCAGTCCACCTCCCAGGAAAGGACAATGTGCTAGCAGATGCATTGAGCAGGATTTCCCAGGGCCATCACGAATGGTCTCTGGATCCTTTGGTGTTGAAAGTGATTTTCTCAAGGTGGGGCACTCCAGAGACAGATCTCCTTGCAGCCCCAGACAATCACCAACTTCTTCTGTTTTGTTGCAGACCACCAGTCTTGGGCTCAGTCCCTCTGGATGCTCTGATTTTGAACTGGAAAGGGAAATTTCTTTATGCTTTCCATCCCTTCCCTCTACTGTTCAAGGTTCTAGTCAAGGTAAGGTCACAACTTTGCAAAGTGATTCTGATTGCTCCAGACTGGGCCAGGCAGCCTTGGTACCCCCTGTGGCTGTCCCTAGCAGTCTGTCTTCCTCTGTCTCTTCGCAGGAATTACAACCTGTTAACCTCCTCTCAGGGGAGGATTTGGTACCCCAATCTTCGGTCACTCAATCTCAAGGCATGGCTGTTGAAGAGTTAGAGTATGTAGACTTGCATCTGTCCCAAGGGGTTCTGGATATTCTGGAAAGCCTGCCACCAGAAAAACTTACAACTCCAAATGGAAAAGGTTCAGCATTTGGTGTTCCAAGCAGCATATATCCCCAGACACTGCTGAGTTGTCTACAGTTCTGGATTATATGGTTCACCTTAATGGCCTAGGCCTCAAACGAGCTACTCTCAAAGTTCGTTTGTCAGCTGTTTCTGCTTTCCTGTCAGTGGGGAAGTCTTCCCCTCTGTCATCTCACCCTGTATTCTGTAATTTTTTCAAAGGATTGCTTCACACCAATCCCCCTTTAGGGATACTGCTCCTGCCTGGAATTTGAATATTTGCATTGTTCAGCTTATGTAACCCCCCGTTTGAGCCTATGTCCTCAGTAGAGCTCAAGTACTTGACTTGGAAAACTGTTTTTGGTTGCTGTTACCTCTCCCAGACGTATCAGTGACTTGCAAGCCCTGTCAGTTGAGCCTGACTTCATTTCATTCCGTAGAGATAAGATGGTCCTTAGAACCAATAGAAGGTTCTTACCCAAAGTGTTTTCTGATTTCCACTTGAACCAATCTGTCTCTTCCTGTGTTTTTCACTGATCAAACCTCCTCAGGAGAGGGGAGGCTACACGGTTTAGATGTTAAAATGGCCCTTAGTTACTACATAGAATGTACAAAGGGTCACAGATTTGACTCCCCTCCAGTTGTTCCTCACTTATGGGGAAGTAGGTAAGGGCAAACCTGCCACCAAGATAACCATTGCCAGGTGGATTGTGTCCTGTATCCAATTCTGCGATGATAAACTGGAGGTACGGCTGCATCTTTGGCTGTGGCCAATGATATTCCTTTGTTAGAAATTTGCCAAGTAGCCACCTGGAAAACAGTTCTTACCGTCACCAAGCATTACTCTCTGGATATCCAGGCTAGGAGTGATGCTAGGTTTGGCACAGCAGTACTTCAGAGCCTATTCGCAAAGTAGGTTCTGTCCCTCCTCCTTGAAGGTACTGCTTGGTAGTCTGCAATTGTCAGAATACAGCAAGACTTCATGTTGTTTGAAGAACAGAATTACTCACCTTAGTAATTATGTTTCTTCTAATGGAGTCTTGCTGTATTCTGACCTCCCTCCCTGCCTCCCCTCTCAGAACCTGTTTTGGGAAGTAGGTGGGCAGGTGCAGTGTTGCACTCCAGGGATGTCTTCAGCCCACTTTCTGTTGTGTTGGGTACTTTGTGTTTGATTAGTTAAGAATTTTTATGCTTTATTGCCTGGTTTGGGGTCTTTGGGTTTCCTGACTTGAGTCTTTTAGGAATCTAAAGCCTTTGTTGCCAGTTGACTAGTAGGAATTTTACAATTTCCACATTATTTAGTCAGGGAGTTTTAGCTCGTAAGAATCTGACGGTTTGGTTTCAACGTACTACAGACAGAGTTTTCAACCGAGCTCGAGCCCAACGTTCTATGCCTGGCATAGAATTTTAACCCTTCACTCTCTGGGGCAGTTCAAGTGCTGGAGCTAGCTGCAATTGTCAGAATACAGCAAGACTCCATTAGAAGAAACATAATTACTAAGGTGAGTAATTTTTTCTTTCAGGGCATCCTCCGCCTCATTTCAGAATTGATTGGAATGCCTTTGGAGCCTAGCCAAAAGAAGGCAGAGTGCCCCCTTACGGATATCCTCAAGAGAGGGGATACCCCGACGGAGACCTTTCCAGTGGCCGAAGCCATTGTTGGCCCTGCTCTTGAGCTATGGCAATGCCATGCCTCCTGCCCAGCTCCGTCTGTCCGCATGGCCCGCAAGTATATGGTACCCATGAGGTCCCTGGCGGGTTTTACAGAGCATCCCTCGGCAGAGCGCCTTGTGACTGCTTCTGTGTTTAGATGCACGGTTAGCTCAGCTGACACTGACCGCCTTCCGGACAAGGAGTCCAAGTATATGGACCATTCTGCCTGGAAGGTTTATGCAGTCTCATCCTTGGGCCTTTGTCAGGCCAACTCGGCTGTGATCATGGCACACTTCTCTCATGCCCTTTTGGGGTCACTAGATGAAGTCCTCTCTCATCTTCCAGTGGACATGCAGACCACGGTGAAGCAGATCCGTGACCAGGGCCGTGCTGTTGCCAAACAGTAGCTCCAGACGGCCCTGGACATTGGAGATTCCTGTGCCCGCTCCTTAGCAGCCGCAGTGGTCCCTCGCCGCAGGGCCTGGCTGAGGTTATCTTCCTTTCCGGCGGATACTCCGCACAAGTTAGCTGATGTGCCCTTCCTCGGCACCGACCTCTTCGGTCCGGGAGTGGCAGGTCACCTCCAGTGTGTATAGAGCAGTCCAATACCACCTTGGATGCTGCCTCTGCAAAGGGTTCTTCGGGCAAGAACCAACAGAAGCGCAAGAAGAAGCCCTTTTGGCACTCTTCCCTTGCGGTTAGACAGCCCTCCTATCAAGGAGGTCAGCAGCAACAGCAGGTTCAAGCTTGGCACCCCAGGCCCAAGCAGGGTCCTCAACAGCCCCGTAAAGGAGGCCAAGGCGCCAGCCCAGGAGCCGCTTCCTCTTCTAAGCCTGCTCAGTGACGGGTTAGGGGTTGCCACCCCTGCACTCGTCATGCCAGCTCTGGGTCCTCCTGGGGGGGGGTCGGCTCAGTTACTTTCTTTCCGCCTGGTCCGGTATCACTTTGGACAGGTGGGTCCTGGAAGTGGTCGGTCAGGGTCTGCCTCTAGAATTCGAGCAGTACCCTCCCAGCTGAGCCCGCGCCACTCGGGAGGAAAGGCTCTCAGTTCGCACTCAGTCGCCCCTTCGGGATGACATTGCTCAGCTCCTCCTCAAGGAGGCGATAGCTCCAGTGCTGGACCCTCCTACAGACCCAGGCTTGGTGTCCAGGTACTTCCTGGTGCCCAGGCGGATGGAGGGTTGGCGCCCCATCCTAGATCTCCACGACCTGTATCAATATCTCCAGTCTCGCACCTTCCGGATGGTAACTCTGAACCAGATCATACCATCTCTGGAGCAAAACATGTGGTTCTGTTCACTGAATCTGCAGGACACGTTCTTTCACGTCCCAATCCGTCCATCCCACCAGCGGTTCCTCCGCTTCAGGGTCGAAGGGACCCTGTACGAGTTCCGAACCATGCCGTTCGGCCTGTCATCGGCCCCTCAGGTCTTCACCAAGTGCATTGCAGTGGTGGTGGCCCATCTTTGGCGTCGAGGAGTACGAATATACCCTTATCTCGACGATTGGCTCCTGGCAGGTTCCTCCCTTCAGGAGGTGGAGAGATCCAGGGCACTGGCCCTCCGAACCTGCTCCCATCTAGGCCTCCTGATCAGCGAGGCCAAATTGGAACTCGTGCCCTCTCAGGTGATGGGCTTTATTGGGGCAGAGCTCGACTCTTGTCAAGCCAGAGCCCAGCTCCCGGCAGACAGGGCGGAGGTTCTCTCCTCCTTTGCCCAGTCATTTCTGGTTGGGCACTTGCGCCTCGCCTGGGACTTTCTGCGCCTTCTGGGTTACATGGCGGCATGCACCTCGGTGGTCCGTTGGGCCAGGTGGCACATGTGCCCCCTCCAATGGAGCTGGCCGCCCAGTGGACTTAGCGTTATGGTCACTTCGACCAGCTGATCACTGTAACCCAGAAGATATGGGACGTTCTCCAATGGTAGACCGTCCATGACCGATTGCAGGAGGGAATTCTGTTTGTCTGCCCTGAGCCAGCGGTCGTCCTGACGACCGATGCCTCTCTCATGGGCTGGGGAGCCCACATGGGGGACCACAGGGCCCATGGGTTCTGGACCCCTGAAGAGTCCCGATGCCACATCAACCTGTTGGAGCTCAGAGCAGTCAGACTGGCCCTGTCAGCTTTTGCTCCTCAGCTCCGGGGTCAAGTGTTTCAAGTCCAGACGGACAGTACCACGACCATGTACTACCTCAACAAACAGGGCGGCACGCACTCCCGTCTGCTGTGCAGGAGGTGCTCCGGATCTGGACCCTCATCAGCCGGTTGGAGGCGGATCTCCTTACCATCCATGTGGCCGGAGTCTCAAGCCAACTGGCGGATGCTCTCAGCCGCTTAGGCCAGACATCCCATGAGTGGTCTCTCCACCCAGAGGTAGCTTACAATCTGTTCTCCTGTTGGGGCAAACCATTGGTGGACCTGTTTGCATTCAGGGAGAACACCTAGCTGAGACTGTACCATGCCCGCCCCCCTCAGTGGGGCTCGCTGCAGCGGGATGCCTTCTCGAGGCCGTGGACCCCAGGCCTCCTCTACACCTTCCCTCCATTTCCCTTGATCCACAAGGTGCTACTCAAGGTGAGGAGGGACAAGGTGAAGGTGATTCTGATAGCCCCAGACTGGCCCCGCTAGTTCTTGTATCCAGATCTCCTCAGCCTCAGCTGCAGGGCCCCGGAGTGGCTTTGTACACGCCCGGACCTGATATCATTGAACCAGGGGAAGGTATTTAATCTGGACCTTCAATCCCTGCACCTCACTGCCTGGTACCTGAGCGGCTAGAGTTCCAGGCTCTGGGTCTTTCCGGTGATGTCTACACTGTGGTGGAGGCATCTCATAAGGAATCGACCAGGATATGTTATGCCTTCAAATGGAAAAGGTTTTTCATTTGGTGTCAGGGTAAGAGTCTGGACCCCTTATCCTGCTCTGTGGCTAACATTTTAGACTACCTTTGGTCTCTCTCCAAAAGGGGTCTACGGTCATCAACCCTTCTGGTGCACCTCGCAGCCATCTCTGCTTACCGGGCGCAGGCCGGTCAGCCGACATTGGCACAGGAGACGGTGGTTGGGCGCTTTTTCAAAGGCCTGGATCACATATCCCCTCCGGTGCGTGAACCTCCACCTCCATGGGATCTCTTGCTGGTTTTGCCAAAGCTCATGGGCAAGCCATTCGAACCCATGCACAAGTGTGAGCTCTCACACTTGTTGTGGAAGACAGCCTTCCTGGTGGCTGTCATGTCAGCCAGAAGGACAGGGGAGCTCCAGGCGCTCTCGGTGGACTCCCCTTATCTGGTCTTTCACAGGGACAAAGTTGTCCTACACCCCCACCTGAAATTCCTTCCCAATGTGGTGTCAGAGTTTCACCTTAACCAGGTGTTGACTCTGCCGGTATACTACCCTAACTACACCTCGGATGCCGAGTACAGGCTCCATACTCTGGACCTCAGATGTGCTCTCTCCTATTATAAAGAGATGAGGGTGGAAATTCTGGGAGAGGTTCACCAGCTGTTTGTCACTTATGCTGAAGCCGCTTCTGGCAAACCTGCAGTGAAGCGGACTATTGCTAGATGGATTACATCATGCATAGGTCTGTGCTGTGAGTTGGTGGGCAAGGAGCCTCCCAGAGAGCTAAGAGCTCAGTCTACCTGCCATACGACTGCATCGGTGGCTGCTTCAAGGGACTTCCCTATCCAGGAGATCTGTCGGGCTGCTACCTGGAAGTCAGTAAACACCTTCATTACCCACTACCACATCGACCTTGAGTCACGCCGGGATGCTGGTTTTGGGGCCTCGGTTCTCCAATCTCTGTTTCCTAAATAGGGGGTGTGTGCCTTGCCTCCCTCCTCCCAGAGAACTGCTTGGAGTCTGCCAGAGATTGTGGATGAACAACATATCCGTGCTCCTAGAAGAACCGGTTACTCACCTGTAACAGTAGTTCTAGGAGTGGTATATGTTGTTCATCCACACACACCCACCCGACTTCCCCGGGTTTAGGTGCACCACCTTGCTTCCAGCGGGCTAAGATCTGGCGTTGTGGGGTGCAGCCGAGGTATTTACCACCCAGGTGGATGGGAGGAGCCAGCTTGAAGACTTTCCGGTGAATTTAAAGGGGAAAGGGACATGCCAGAGTGTGGATGAACAACATATACCACTCCTAGCTGATCTTACTTCGAGTGGGAGGTCTTGCAGCAGGCTGTAACAGTAAGGACTATGCCACAGGCACTAGGACCCTCTGGAAAACTTTTCAGCCAGCAGTACACAGCAGGGACCACGCCCTGACGTTGGCCCTGCCCTGATGTCAGCTGTGGTACAGAAGGGGGTGGACCCAGCTCCACCTCAGTTCTTTTTCCGCCACGTCACGCGCACGTGAGAAGAAGCCTTCATTTTCCAGCTTGCCAGAAACAGCTAAATCTGTGTTTTTTTTTAACCCGTTTTGTACCGTTTTCAACTTTTTTTTCAGTGTTTTCGACAGATGTCTTCATCGTCGTCTGTCTCTCCGGAGCCACACCAGAACAAGTGCGACTGTGGGAGGCAGATCCCCTCCAAGGATGGGCACAAGTGGTATGTCTTTTGCCTCGGGCCAGACCACGACACCGCAGCCTGCTCAGCCTGCCAGGCGTTCACTAGCCGGACCCGGATCAGACATCTCAAGGCCCTGAAGGTGTTCCTTTTAGAGAAAAAGATGGATCTGCACTCCTCAGAGGGGAAGCGCACAGAGGGGAAGTGCAAGGAGAAGACCAAGCACCACGGGAAAGACTGTAGTCTGTCCCGGTCCCGTTCTTGTTCGCGGCCCTCTCCTAAGAAGGCCCATGTTTCCCCGTGCTCAGGCGAGCGTCCAAAATCTTCCCCGGCCAAGGCTGGCCCATCGGGGAGAAGCCGGCGAAGCCTAAGGTAACCCCGCTAAGGGTTACCACCAAGCCCTTGGAGGTCAAAGCTGCGGCCACACCTCTCAAGGCACTGGCGCTGCCTGCTAAAGGTGCACCTCCAGAGCCGAAGGACTCTCTGGCACCTCCCCCCCGAGAAACCCCGTCGTCGGTCTCGCCTCTGATGCCGGTTGAAGGGGCGAAGGGTGCGGGCGCGGCCAAAGAAGAGCTGACGTCCCCGTCTCCCAAGTCCTCCTCCCCTGGGCTCCCAAGAGGGCTCTCCTTCGTTGGCCGATGTCCCTCCTTTTCCAGGCCGAGCTGCTGAGATTTTCTTGAAGGACGAGCTGCAGGAGTTGTTCCCTTTTGGTGGGGACAGGTCCAAAAGTGGACCCCCCCCCGCCAGCCCAGACACCGGTCACTGGACCCAGCAGGCAAACCATAGCCTGGAGGCGAGCCTTCCCAGGAAGTCCCCAAAGGTCGCCTACGCCCACCCAAGGCCTGCTCGCTCGTCCAGAGACCGGTGCAGACGCACCAAGGTCTCTGGAGACCGCCACTGGTCTAGGTCTGGCACTCGCAGCCCTACTTGTTCCTCTGGGCGAGAGCACTCCTGACATCAGTCCTCTGGCTGATGCCGGTCTACGCTCTGTCCCGGGACCGGAGCCGGTCTTCGGACCGATGTCGGTCCCCAAGCTACCGGTGATAGAGGAAGTCTGGTCATAAGGAGAGGTCCGACTATTCCAGACCTAGTAGTCGATCCTCCTCTTCTTCATCCGCATCCTCTTCCTCTCTTGGGATCGGGCGGTCCCCGGGAGAGAAGGACCAGCCTCGCTTGCCTCCGGACGATCCAACCTTTATGGACGTCATGAGGCATATCCAGGCCTCCAATGATTGGGAAACGGCGGACCTGGATCCGGAACATAGAAACATAGACTTTGACGGCAGATAAGGACCGCTAGGCCCATCTAGTCTGCCCATTTCCCTACCTACAGGATAGGCCGCAGATCCTAGTTAACCAACAGCCTATTTCTTCCTACCCCCACAAGAATTGCCTTATGTCTGTCCCATGCATTCTTGAATTCTCCCACAGTTTTAGACCCCACAACCTCCTCAGGAAGGCTGTTCCATGCATCTACTACCTCTGTGTGAAATAATACTTCCTCATTGCCCCTGAACCGCCCTCCTTCTATCTTTAAATTGTGTCCCCTTGTTCTTGCAAGTCTCTTTTCTGAAAAATGCTACCTCTTGGACTTTGTTGATTCCACTGAGGTACTTAAAGTTTCTATCATGTCCCCCTCTCCTTCTTTCCTCAAGGGTATACATATTAAACTCCTTTAGTCTCTCCTCATACGGCTTCTCTTGCAGACCCTGCACCATTTTAGTTGCCCTCCTCTGGACTGCCTCTATCCTGTCTATGTCCTTGCGGAGATGGGGTCTCCAGAACTGGACACAGTACTCCAGATGGGGTCTCACCAACTGTCTGTACAGAGGGATAACAACTTCCTGTTTTCTGCTGCTGATGCCTCTCCCTATACATCCCAGTATACCCCAGCCCTCCCTACTGCCTTCTCACATTGCTTGCCAACCTTAAGGTCATCTGATATGATTACCCCAGGTCCCTTTCCTTTTTGTTGTTGTTACTACCTCCCCACCCATTGTGTATTCTTCCCTGGGTTCTTGTTTCCCAGGTGCATTATTTTGCACTTCTTTGCATTGAATCCTAGCTGCCATACTTCTGACCATTCCTCCAACCTTGCCAAGTCCCTTTTCATCCTTTCCACGCCTCCTTGTGTATCAACCCTGTTGCAGATTTTTGTGTCATCTGCAAAACGCCGAAGGTTGGCCAAATACCTGAGGCAAAAGGAGCCAAAACCATTGGGAGTCCCTCCTTTGGTGGACACATTACAGGACCTCACGTGGAAGCACCCAGCCTCCATCCCGGCTGTTCCCAAAAAATCGGACAGGCTGTATAAGGCCCCGAGGGCAGAAGCCTTTTTAGCAGAGAACCCTCAGGTGGACTCTTCAGTCATTATGGCTGCCCATGACAAGTCCAGCCAGCTGAAGCACCTTAGCTCGCAGCCTCCTCATCCGGAGTCTCAGTATTTGGACCAGGTGGGCAAGAAGGTTTACTCTGCCTCCACCTACTCCATCCGTTCCCTCAACTTCCTGATGCATATGGTCCAGTACCAGAATGCTCTATGGAAAAGGGGACAAGAGCTACTCAGAGCCATGCCAGATTCCGAGCAGAAGACTGAGCTTCTGGACATTCTTAAATCGAGCTCTGACGTAGGTTGTCATGTCCTGAGAGCCTCGTACGAAACTGCAGATACGGCAGCCCGGACAGCCGCTTCCGGGGTTTGCCTTAGGAGCCATGCCTGGTTAAGAGTTTCAGGCTTTCACCCGGATCTGCAGTCCGGTATCAGGGATCTGCCTTTCCAAGGTACCATATTGTTTGGGCTGGAGACAGAAGCACTGATTTCATGACTCCAGGAGTCAGGCAAGTCCATCTGGTCGGTCCGCCAAATGTACCGTGTCGACCAGCGACTGCAGTGGAAGAGGCCCTTTCGCAAGCCCTCAGGTAGTCAAGGTGGACAAGCCCGTAGTAATCAGCAGGGTCAGAGAGGTGGCTTTCATAGGAGAGCCAGTAACCAGCAACCTGAAGGCGCTCCCAACTGTGGGCCCAAGTCCTCCCAGGCCTCTCTGCCCATGCCCGGCTCAGCCCAATGACTCCCTTCCACCCCCCCAAGGGAAGACTCAGGGGAGATGGTTGGGGGCTGCTTCTCCCTTCATCTTGAAGGGTGAGGATCAATAACTGTGGACCAATGGGTCCTGGATATTGTCAGGAGAGGACACACGCTAGAGTTCACAGAGTTCCCTCCAACTACTCCACCAAAGTACTCCCGATATCCTCCTTCTCACATCCCACTTCTAGAAGGATTGATTCGAACCCTCTTGCAGAAAAAGGCAGTAGAGGTGGTCCCCTTCCATCAGCAGGGAAAAGGGTTTTATTCCCACTTCTTTCTGGTCCCAAAAAAGACAGGGGACCTTTGTCCCATCCTGGACCTCAGCTCCCTCAATCTCTTTATAGAGTACAAACGGTTCAGGATGGTGACCTTTCCGGCTCTACTTCCCCTACTGCATCAAGGAGACTGGCTCTGCTCCCTCGACGTGCAAGATGCATATATGCACATTGGGGTCTTCCCTCCCCACCGGAAGTTTCTGAGGTTCCTCTTCCAAGAGGAGCATTACCAAGTCAGAGTTCTTCTGTTCGGCCCCTCCTCCGCTCCTCGAGTCTTTACAAAGTGCTTGGTAGTGGTGACTGCGGCTCTAAGGCAGCAGGGACATTACCTCTTCCCTTTCCTCGACAATTGTCTGCTTGCGGCCCCATCCAGGTCAGACCTGCTTCAAACTCTCGAAGACATTTATATTCTATTCTGAGAGTTGGGGATCACCCTGAACCTTCAGGAATCGTCCCCCGAGCCCAGTCAAAGACTTGCCTTCATTGGAGCGGTCCTGGATTCTATCCAGGGCATGGCTTTTCTACCCTCGGACAGGGGCGATCGCCTGCAGAAATTGCCGAAGGGATCTCAGTAACTCCTCAGGTTCCAGCAAGGAACTTCCTCAGGTTGCTGGGGCACATGTTGGCAGCCATTCCGGTCACTCCTCTGGCCCGTCTCCACATGCGGGTCCCACAGTGGGTGCTTAGGGTGCAGTGGGACCAAGGCTCGGACGATCTGGACTTTCTAGTCAGGATCACCCAGTCAGTCAAGAGAACTCTACTTTGGTGGATGGAGCCCCGCAATTTGGAAAGAGGGGCCCAGTTCCGTCCGGAGCCACCGGGTCAGACTCTTAAGACAGATGCGTCAGATCTGGGCTAGGGAGCGCACCTGGGTAGTCGTCAAACACAAGGGGTTTGGACACCCGAGGAGCGATCTCTCCATATCAATGTACTGGAAATGCGAGCGGTCCTCTATGCCCTACAAGCATTTCAGGAGGACCTGGTACCAGGCTCTCTTCTCATTCAAACAGGCAATATGGTGGTCGTTTTCTACATCAACAAGCAAGGGGGCACTCATTCGTACCTCCTTTGCAGGCAGGCGATGAGAGTCTGGTACTGGGCACTGGAACAACGCATTCTGCTATCAGCGATGCGCGTTCCATGTGTCCTAAACAATCTGGCCGACAGCCTAAGCAGGTCTCAATCCAGAGTACACGAGTGGGAGCTGTTACAAACCGTAGCAAATCAGCTCTTCGACAAATGGGGTCGTCCAGAGCTGGACCTTTTTGCATCACCACGCAACGCCAAACTGCCAATGTTTTGCTCGCGAGAGCATGCTCCTGGAGTTTTCTGGCCAGACGCATTATCCCTTTGCTGGGCAGGGAGGTTTCTCTACACCTTTCTGTCCTTCCCTGTCATTCAGAGAGTCTTGCTGAAGTTGCATGCAGAAGGGGCTCGAATGATTCTTATAGCCCCCCGGTGGCCTCGGCAGATTTGGTTTCCACTCCTGCAGCAGTTGTCCACGGAACCTCCAGTTCCGCTGCCCATATGCTCGCAGTTGCTATCCCAGGAACAGGGATTGCTGGTCCATCCGGACATCTGTTCCTTACATCTGCATGCTTGGCTCTTTCAGACGTAGCCCAACACAGATATGGGATCTCCCCAGAGGTAGCGGCAGTCCTAGTGTCAGCGAGGAAACCCTCCACCCGCTTCACCTATGCTATGAAATGGAAGCGGTTTTGTTTATGGGCCTTGTCACAGCATTTGGACCCTGTCAACTGTCCAGTGAAGTCAGCATTACAGTACCTCCTCTCCTTGTACCAACATGGCCTGAGTTACTCCTCTATTAAGGTGCACATGTGGGCTGTCTCCACCTATCATACTCTAATTGGGGACAAGGCTTTAGCACAGTTAGATGTAGCCTACACCTTTTTAAAGGGAATTTTGCATATGAGACCTCCCATTAGGGACCCTATCCCACCCTGGGACCTCCTTTTTGTGTTAGAGAAGCTTACCCTCCCTCCTTTTGAACTGGCAGCTGCGTTTTCTTTCCTGGAAGGTGTGTTTTTTGGTTGCTGTTACCTCAGCTCAAAGAGTTTCTGAACTTCAGGGTCTGATGTGTAAAGAGCCGTATTTGGTTTTTCACAGGGGAAAGGTTTCCCTTAGGACAGATCCTAAGTTTCTTCCTAAAGTGGTCTTGGAGTTGACCCTCAACCAGTTGGTTGACCTTTCAGTTTATTTCCCTTCCCCTTCGAATAGAGGTGAAGCTCTCTTTCACACATTGGACGTCCACAGGACTTTGAGGTATTGCCTCAAAAGGACGGCTGCACACCATCCGTCGGAGAAACTCTTTGTGGCCTTTGCACCACAATGCTTGGGCAAACTGGTGACCAAGCAGATGATTTCGAAGTGAATCGTCCATTGCGTATCATTTTGCTATGAAAAGCATAATAAGCCCCTACCGGGTCCGGTTAGGGGTCACTCCACTAGAGGAGTGTCTGCATCTTTTGCTGCCCTGAGAAATACCTGGAATTTGGTGCATACGTTTGTCAAGCATTACAGCTTGGACATCATCTCCGGATGCCGCGCCGGTTTTGGTCTGGCCGTTTTGCAGGGACTTTTGTCCTAGGCCTCTGGAGTCAGTAATGTCCACCTCCCGGGGTCAACTACCTCTTTGGCGTGGGACTGCTTGGTATTCAGTCCTTAATGTTATAGCCTGCTGCAAGAGCTCCCACTCGAAGTAAGATAGTACACTTACGTAAGAACTTACCGTAACAGTAGATCTTCAGAGGGAGCTCTTGCAGGCATTACTTTCCCACCCGGCTTCCCCCTCGAGGTGTGCAGATCTTAATCTACTGCTTTGTCTCCTTCTCTTGTCAGGGCTTCTGCGTGGGCCTTGGCGGGAGAACTGATGTGGAGCTGGGTCCGCCCCTTTTTGTACCAGGGCTGACGGGGCGGGGCCGACGTCGGAGGCGGTCCCGGCTGTGTACTGTTGGCTGAAAAGTTTTCCGGAGGGTCCTAGTGCCTACAGCATAGTCCTTACTGTTATAGCCTGCTGCAAGAGCGCCTCTCGGAGATCTACTGTTACGGTAAGTTCTTATGTAACAGTACTTTACAGCTGATTAACCTGTTCTTTAGGACTCCAGTCTTTCCGGTGACCTCTGACGGGTTGGCCCAGCCCACTGAGCCAAACACGCCAGTCCCAGACCCTGACCAGGAGGAGCCGCGGGTTTCCCCCAGCTCCTTCTGAGGCTCCCCATTGACACCACCGATAGTCAAGGTCTCGGTCTTCCTCCTTCAAGTCGGGCAGGTCTTGCTATTATCGGTGATCTTACTTCCGGCACTATGGAAAGCGGTGTCGCCGCTACTCTTTTTCGTCCTCCTCAGATGAGGAGAGGTTTTGGCGCAAGTTGCGTCGATGCTACAAAGATCTGATGTGGCAGCAGATGGTTTTGTCCGGGTCGAAGTCAACGCCAGTTTCTACCCTGGCCATTAAGTGGCTGTTACCCGAACGGCTGACGTCGACTCCCCCGTCCGGGTTGGTCATCACCATCCTTCCCCCATTGGAGCCAATACAGACCATGTCGGCTTGGCCAAAGCAGGCCTCTTTGTCCATCGTGGTGGAGCCGACACCTAAACAGCTGACGACTGGGGCTCCGACTAAGGAGGCTCGGCTGGCCAAAGGACTTCCCCATCAACTGGCAGTCACTCCCACTCCCGACCGTCCTAGATGAATCAAGGGCGACTCTGGTGGCCGCCCGCTTTATGCGGACTCTTCGGAGTCTGAGGATTCCTCCCTGCACTCGTGTCCCATCAACATTGAGTCAGTTGGGGGGCATTGCCACAGACGAAGATCGTTCCTCGTTTATGGTCATTCTTCAGCTCATCTCCGAATACACGGGGATGGAGCTCAAGTCTGTCCAGAAACGGGCTCGGTATTCCCTCACAGAAATTCTGGACAAAGGTGATTCTCCCACGGAGGCCTTCCTGGTGGCCGAGGCCATTGTTGGTCCAGCCCTGGAGCTTTGGCAGCATCGCGCCTCTTTGCCCAGCACCTTTGGCCCAGATGGCCGGAAAGTATGCGGTACCAACCGGCTCCCTCTCAGGATTTTCGGAGCATCCCTTTGCCAAGGGTTTGGTGGCTGACTCAGTCTTCTGGCACTCGCACAATACAGGGGACGTCGATAGACCGCCGGACAGAGTCCAAGAAGCTGGACCATTTGGCTAGGAAAGTCTGTGCTGCCTCTTCGCTCAGCCTATGCCAGGCTAGTTCGGCTGTGCTGATAGCACACTTCTCTCACGCCATGATGGGCTCCCTGAATGAGGCGATTCCTCACCTCCCAGCAGACCTCCAGACTACGGTCAAGCAGGTCCGAGACCAGAGGAGAGCAGTGGCGAAGCAGCAACACCAGACCGCTCTGGTTATTGGCGACTCTTGTGCCCCCTTAGTCGTGGCTGCAGTAGCCATGTGCCATAGGGCTTGGTTGAGGATCTCGAACTTCACGGCGGATACTCAGCACAAGCTGGTGGATGTCCCCTTTTTGGGCACCGACCTGTTGGGCCTGGTGTGAAGGGTCACCTCCAGCTCATTGAAAAGTCCAATGCCGTATTTAGGGCAATGTATAGTTTCCTATATATACAGCTGAAAGTGTACAACCTGCTTTATTTGTGGCCTCCTGGGTCTTTTACCCTACATCTCCTATTAACTTCACCCCCTGTCTGATAACAATCTTTGATGACTTTTTAAATTCTATTATGAAGCCTCAATGACACCCATATATACAGAATGAGTGAACTACAGATACTCCTAATTGATTGGCCCTTGTTTGTAGTTTTAATTTAGGTTTTTTATTCTTTTTTTTATGAATAACTGACATTTTCACAAGATTTAGCTAACATATATTAGTTTATGGATCAACTATATATTCTGTGCAGTACTAGATATGTTGAACTTTTTTGTTTCTCTTGTGCAGTTTTGTGCTATGCTTTGACCAGCTGTACTGAGAATGTTATCACCTACTGCAATGAAATGTCTTAAGTGCTATGCTTGTTATCTAGACTATGTTAACATTTTTCAATAAACAAAGTATAAAAAAAAGAAAGGTCCAGTGCCACCCTGGACTCTGAGACATCCGCCCAGAAGGACAAGGGCCCTAAGCACCAGAAGCGCAAGCTGTTTTGGTTCTCCACTCCTGCGGCAAAACCAGACCAACACCAGCAGGTTTAATCCTGGCAACCTCGGGCCAAGTCAGTGGCCTCGTCGGTCCGAAAGCCTGGAGGGAAGGGCCCCTCGGCTGGATCCTCCAAGCCTGCTCAGTGATGGGACAGGGGTCACCACCCTCATACTCATCACGCCTACCCTGGGTCCTCCTGTGGGGGGACCGGCTCTGCCACTTCCTTTCCGCCTGGTCTGTTGTCACCATGGACAGGTGGGTTCTGGAAGTAGTTGGCCAGGGTCTGCCTCTGGAATTCTAGCAGTACCCTCCAAGTTGAGCCGGTCAGTCGGCTATTCAAGATGACATAGCTCGGCCCCTCTGCAAGGAGGTCGTGGTCAGAGTTGCGGATCCTCCGGAACACCCAGGGTTTGTCTGCAGGTATTTTCTGGTGCCAAAGCGGACGGGGGGGGGCTGGCACCCCATTCTAGGTCTGCACAACCTGAACAAAACTTTTTCAGGTCTCGCACCTTCAGGATGGTAACTCTGGCACAGATCATACCATCTGTGGAGCAAGGCATGTGGTTTTGCTTCCTGGATCTTCAGGATACGTTCTTTCATGTCCTGATTCGTCCGTCCCGTCAACTCTGGAGTAACACAGCGCAGAGCAAAACAGACAAAAGGATTTTGTAGGTAAGCCCCTGATATACGAGGCTGTGGTTTTTGGAGCAGCTTGTTTGAGTCCTTTAAGTTTATGGAGAGCCCTCCTCCCAGACTGTCTGTTATGCACTTGGAACTACTTGGTACTCGTTCCTACAGTGTTACCTGATGACTGAGATACTCCCGAAGAAGACAGAACAATTACGTAAGAACTTACCGTGACAGTAGATCTTCGAGGGGATCTCAGTCATCA
Organism: Neoceratodus forsteri; assembly: GCA_016271365.2. Classification (NCBI taxonomy): domain Eukaryota; kingdom Metazoa; phylum Chordata; order Ceratodontiformes; family Ceratodontidae; genus Neoceratodus; species Neoceratodus forsteri. Next base: position 838,875,781 of record CM028137.1, read on the forward strand.
GGTATGCTTTCCCTCTCACCATCCCCCTTCTTGGGGCTCCTGTCTAGGAACTGACTGTCTGGTGTATACAACCTTTCATTTAGGTCTGGGCACCTCTCTTTCTCCTCTGTTCCCCATGGCAAGAGCCTAGCTCCCTTAGTCTCCGGGGGAAAGAACTGAGGAGGGAGCGTGGCTGCTCATGCCTTTATAGGAGTGGTGACATCGATGGATGTCGATGGCGTGGTCGGCCCCAGTTGTACTGCTGAAAATCTTCCATGTGGATTCCCCTGCGAAGTTCCTATGATGTTACCTGATGACTGAAGATCTACTGTTACGGTAAGTTCTTACGTACCTGTTCATTTCCTTGTTGTTTGTGTAGAATAAAAATGTTTTTTCTACCTTCTCTATCGTCTCTTGTATTTTGTTGGTGTCTGTTGAGATTATTAGGGAGAATTCATCAAGTATATACCCATCCGTAGTAGCGTAGCTTCCTGTGGGGGACACAGATTAATACATGGACCCCACTGCCTTTCAGATTTCTCAGCCCACCCCCTCATTTCGTAGGCAAGCATCTCCAGAAGTAACATCTTTAAGATAAGAGAGTGTTACATCTCCAGTGTGTGCTGGTGCCTTGAAACTTGGGTGTTTTGTACGCACTTCCTGGCCATTAGTAAAAGAATTCTGATCGCCCTTGGATAGGGATCCCAATCCTCCTCTCCCTTGTCCTCAGTCCTCAGCAGCATTGAAACTACATCTTCTCCTAGTGGGTGCACTGTTCTCTTTGATATTTCAAACCCCAGGAATCCCTCACTTGAGTTTAACAAGTGCAGTCATTCCCCTAGAATGAGCAGCCCCGGAGCTGTAGAATTTTATGCTAATTATGGAATTTAGAATCCTATTCAGACTCTGCTGTGTGGTCAAGCTTGCCCCTGCACTGTAACGTCAGATTTAGGTTTCTGCCTGAAGAAAGCAGTTGCCCCAAAGTATTTTCCAACTTCAGACAGGTATATGGTTTATTATTTAAAAAAAATATAGTATACTGTTTAGTTACTGATCAATAACTGCATTAGGTGGTTTATTGTATTCTCTGGTTCCCCATCGGTTCCCAGAAACCGGGGAAGGCCATTTTTGTTGCTGTTCCTGTTTTAGGGGAACCACTTTAAAACATCTTTGTTTCACTAAAAATTACTACTAAATTAAACAACTTTGTGGTTTTTACTGTCTATTATTCTTGGTTCCTCTTTATTTGGAAACCAAGCTGATATTTGACAGTTTAACAAATCATAGGGTAGGCTATTTTAAATTGCAGTTTCATTTTTAAGGGAACCAAACTGCATTTTAAACTTTTTTTTTTTCTTAAACAGTTTTTTTCTCATGTTAAAGTATTTCCTTTTGGGGAAATGCTTTGTTGTCTCTGGTTTGTTAATGTTTGGCATGATTGACAGACCCAAAAAGAAGACAGGACCTACAGGTTTTAAAAATTGTAAAGTTCGTTTCCAAGTCCTGGCAAAAACAGACTGCCACGAGTTGTGCTTAAAGTGCTTGGATCCAGACCATGATTTTAACAGTTGTGAGCTTTGTATAACGATTTGCCATAAAATGCAAAAGGAGAGGGCTAAAAAATGAGAAGACATTATGGCTTCTCAATTTGCCCCTCCTCAATCCCTCACCTCTACGCCATCTTCCCAGCTAAACCTGGCTGCCAATCCCCTCATACCGTACTCCCCCTTCCCTCTTTCTCCATCACACCCTTTGAATCTGCCATAACAAAGCCACTTCTGCTGCTATGTCTCCAACCTTCAGCACTTAGCAGTTGACTTCTCTGCACTTAGCAACTGGGTTTGATTTACCTGTGTCTACTGTTCTGTTGTTAAGTTACATATCCTGCTTGTATGCAAATCTGCATATGTTCTTCTGTTTTTTTTTCTCATGTGATCAACGGGTTTAATCACAACTACCTACCCTGTCTATTATTGCCATTTCAAGTTTTTCTTTTTCGTATTGTGTTTATGTTCATGACATGGAGCCTTTGTAAAAGAGCCTCCTTGGCTCAAAGGTTATAATTCCGAAACTGAAATAAATAAATTAAAAAATCACCAAAAGGCTCAGATGAGGGTCACACCCCTTAAAATAAGCAAACAGAATTGAAAGATAAAGCTGCAAAAGATGGATCAGAAATCAGGGTGACTGAACAGGGGCAACCTGAAACTGGTAAAAAATAAGAGGATCAGAGCAGGCTTCGAAGACGGTGCATACCAGGAAAAAAACAAAAAGAGAAACGTAGCTGTCTCTGCTCCTGAAGAAGTAAAGGATTCACCAGTGAACAAAAATAAAATGCTCTTAACAGAAGACATGACAAAGGCATGGCAGTTCTAAGCATTCCAGACGGTACCCTTATGAAATCCCACAACTCAACTGCCCGGGCACTGTTGCCCACCAGGTGCAGTATCCCGATAGTGATCATCCCGATGTTGAAACACCGGACAGATGTGCTACCTTACCCCTGTTGGTGCACAGTAAGGAGCAGTTGGTTGGGGCACTTAGCAGAGCTGCTCCGGTGGTGTACAGGGTTAAATTGCAAGCAGCTCGGCCAGTGTGCTTTGTGAGACCCGGGTTCTGGTCTGGGTTATGTCTTTTACCGACCCCCCCGTAACTAATATATTTTTTTTACTCCGGGATCTGCCCTCTCAGAGTTTATTTTAGTTACGGGAGGTGGGGTGAGGGGCAGCCCCTGCATTGCCATCCTCCTTCTTTATGCATGCCCAACATTGTACCTGCCGAGCATCCGATCTGTTCAGGCTGTGATTGATCAGAACCTGGTATCCTGAACGCCAGGATACCGAGTTTCGTCTGCCATAATATATCCTTTTACTAGCTATGGGGAATTTCATTAATATTTGTCTAGTCTCTCTTGCCTGCCTTCTCTTTCTTTGCTGCTGTCTTGATCAGATTATTACTGTGGCATTAAACCACTCTTCTCCCAGTAGTACTTCTCCCCCTCCATGTCACATCCAGCCAGAATCCTCTCATGCCCTTCTATACATCCCGTGTCTTCCAAAGCCAGGCTCCACTCTCCTTGGGTTCTGGCTCCATAAACGCCTTCGCTTACCTCGTAATACCACATGCACTGCAGTGTTTTCTTCCTGTGCCTTGGCCTGGGTTCATTTATCCGTTCTTCTCCTTCTTGCCTGTGTTGGGAACATTGAGCTCAACCCTGGGTTCCCTTGCCCTACCCTTGCCCACACCCACTTCTCTACTAACATACCCCGATAAAAGGTCTAAAAATTGCACACATGAACATCCAAAGTCTCCGCCCTAAAATGGCTCAACTTGAGGTATGGGCCATGCAGATGTCTTCCGACATCTTATGTATCACACAATCCTGGCTCAAACCAACTGTTGAACAACATGAGGTAGGTCTACCTGGGTATAACTGCCTCAGAAACGACAGGTTAGGTAAGAGGGGAGGTGGCATCCTTATCTACTTTAGGTCCGATTTTGGACGTACTCGAGCTCCCTGCTCCTGACATAAGCTTGTCTCCTGCTGAATACCTTTTCATCTCCATAACACTTGGAAATGTCAAGAAACTTACCATTGGATGTGCATACTTGCCACCCAATAGCGCTTCCCTAGGTCTGCCCCCCTTTCTTGCCTCTCTTGTGAATCTCCCTAGCCATGACCTTATCCTGTGTGGCAACTTTAATATTGACTGGCTCCACACTGATGCAGACAAACTGTGTGCCTTTCTCACTGACGCCAACCTGGCACAACTCCTACAGGATCTTACCCGTCACAACTCCAAGTCGGGAAAACATACCCTACTTGACTGGGTAGTCACTAACTGCCCCTTGAAGATAAAAACTGTTGGTGTCCTCCCTGACTGTATCAGTGACCATACCCCCACTTTCTGTATTTGGAGAAACAATTATCCTAACCCACCCCCAAGGCCTTGATGGTTCGGGACATGTCTAGGTTTGATGTAGGCAGCTTTATTACTTCCATCAATGACGCTGACTGGCGCCCCATTAATACCCTTCCTGATGTAAATCTAGCTCTGGATTTCTTTGTCTTGACCCTCTCTCAAATTATTAATTACCATACCCCACTGAAAAAATGTAGATCAAAGGGAGTCAAAGCTCCCTGGCTCACTGAGGATATTAGAACGCTTATGTCCCTCCGTGACAAAGCCTGGCAGACCTATAGAAAGAGTGGACTCCCTCATGACTGGCAAGTCTACAGGCAGTTCAGAAACAAGTACAAAGATTCACTCCATAAAGCCAAACGTCTCCATTACCAATCGCTTCAAACGGAGCACCTTTGCAACCAGAAAGAATTCTGGAGGCAAGTTAACTCCCCTGGTAAAGGGAAACTCTACAGATTTCCCTTGCTCCATAGTTGTCAGTTTTGCCACCCTTGCTGACCCCATGTCCATCGTGTCTGGATTTGACAGTTTTTTTTATGGATCTTCACAAGTATATCTCACTGTTCCATAACCCCCCTTCTGCTCCCCCTAACCAATCACCACCAAGCTCCATTGGTGCTCGGCCTGTTTTCCATCTGAAATTAGCCTCCCTCAAAGAGGTGCGGAAGCTTCTCTCCAACTTAAAATCAGAGAGCTCCCCTGTGACACACTTGGGCCAAAATGTCTTAAATTAGGTGCTCCTGCACTCGGGCGTCCTATCTGTGACTTATTCAATCGATCATTCCTCTCTTGTACAATTCCTGGTAAGTGGAAAGTGGTGGTGGTCATTCCGGCGCACAAAGGCGGGCTCAACAATGCAGTAGAAAACTATAGGCCGATTTCCATCCTCTGCCTGTTAGCCAAAATTCAAGAACGAATAGCGTATAACTACCTGCAGGACTATCTGGAATATCACAATCTGCTTTCCATATGTCAACATGGCTTCCAGAGGAATCACAGTACCCTAACAGCCCTGCTAAAAGTTACCACTGATATATTCCATATGATGGATCAAGGCTTTGTTACCGGTGCCATATTTGTTGACCTCATGAAAGCATTTGACCTGGTCAATCATGGTCTTCTCCTCCAACAGCTGCATGTCCTTGGCCTTGACTCAGGTGCTCTAAACTGGGTTAATAACTATGTGTCCTGTCTTTCTCAAATGGTTAAATGGGCTGGATCAGTCTCTGACCTAAGGCCCATCACTCATGGTGTCCCTCAGGGATCCATTTTGGGTCCTCTATTATTCTCTCTTTTCAGTAATGACCTGCCCAATTTTTGCGGAGGGGCTTCTGTGCACCTCTGTGCAGATGATGCAGTCATCTATCTCTCCTCCCCTGATATTGATCTAATTAGCAGAGAACTTGCATCTGACTTTGCTTCCTTTGAGGACTGGTTCAGCCGCAGTCACCTCGTTCTTAATATGAAAAAAACTAAGCATGGTATTAACTCATCGACCCTACATCAAGTCTCCTCTCTCCCCTCCCCTCCTAGCATTAGCTCGAACAATGGTGATATGCTTGAGTGTGTCCATTCCTTCAAATATCTGGGTATCCTGTTGAACACTGCTCTCACCTTTAGCCTGCATGTCTTCTGTGTCACCAAATCCTTGTACCAGAAACTTGGTCTCCTTTATCGCATCCGTCCCTTCCTTTGCCTTCTGCCATAAGATAGCTACTGCATCTCTCCTGCCACTCCTAATGTATGGTGCTCCGTTACTACTCTCTGCAAATTCCTCCTCCCTGACCCTTCTCACCCAGGCTTACTATAGGGTAGGGAGGTTTGTCCTGGGGGAAAATGCCCACTCTCACCACTGCGACATCCTCTCCTCTTCTCTCTGGGCTGGCTATCCTATATAGCAAAACTGAAGTATTCCTCCCTGAGCTTCATGTTCAAGCTTGTCCATAAATTCGCACCCCCTTGCCTCCGTGAGGCTATATGACTAAGACAAGCTCCCCGCGCCCTACGATGTGCCTCACTCCCACTTTTAGTTACTCCAAAACTGTCTGGCCAGTGCCCATAGGTCTTTCTCTTTTGCGGCGACATCAGACTGGAATTTCTTCCCCACCTCTGTCCTCTCTTGCGCCTCTCTCTCCATGTTTCAGTCCAATCTGTATGCCTCGCTCTGTCACTGTATCCTGCTCCTGCTTCCACTGATGATTCATCCTTCCCTTTCCCCTTTATCCCTGCCCCTCACTGAACTCTGTGCTTCTCCACCAGCTACATCCATGCATTCTGCCGTACATCCATGCGTTCTGCCCTGCATCGTCCTCTTTCCTCATTGTCTGTCCCCCTCCCCCCTCCCTTTAGCTCTTAATTGCTACTCTAAGTTTATTGTATATACCTTTAAATCAAGGATGGAAATGAGAAAGGAAAAGTGTGACCCACTGGGAATTAAAACTCAGACTTCTGCTATGCCCTTCCAGCACTCTAACTATTAAGTTACAGGCTCAAATGGTCAGAGTGCCTGAGAAACTTCCTTAATTCCACACATTCCTTTCTCAAGTGTGTTGCGTAATCCTGCAGCTAGGAACATATCAGAAATACCACTTCTCTCAGTGCAGTTTAGCCCCTGCAAGGCATATTTTAAATCAAGGATGGAAATGAGAAAGCAAAAGCGTGGCCCACTGGGAATTGAACCTCAGACCTCTGATGTGCTGTTCCAGCTCTCTAACCATTAAGCTACAGGCTCACATGGTCAGAGTGCTTGAGGAACTTCCTTAAATCCACACATTCCTTTCTCAAGTATGTTGTGTAATCCTGCAACTAGGAACATGTTAGAAATACCACTTCTCTCAGTGCAGTTTAGCCCCTGCAAGGCATATTTTAAATCAAGGATGGAAATGAGAAAGCAAAAGTGTGGCCCACTGGGAATTGAACCTCAGACCTCTGGTATGCCTTGCAGGGGCTAAACTGCACTGAGAGAAGTGATATTTCTGATATGTTCCTAGTTGCAGGATTACACAACACACTTGAGAAAGGAATGTGTGGATTTAAGGAAGTTCCTCAGGCATGCTGACCATGTGAGCCTGTAGCTTAATGGTTAGAGCGCAGGGATTTATTTAATGCCAAAAATTGATCAGCATTTTGCTCATAAAAGTGATAAAACATTGTGAAAATGCATAGCACTTGCCTCATTGTGTTTAACATACATAACACTTCTAGAAAACTTATATAAATACTTTCAGTACAGTTAGCATTGTCCCAAGAAAAAAACTGCTAATCAGTTATTTAAAACCCTGGAGTGTTGGAATGGCATACCAGAGGTCTGAGGTTCAGTTCCCAGTGGGCCACATTTTTCCTTTCTCATTTCCATCCTTGATTTAAAATATGCCTTGCAGGGTCTAACCTGCACTGAGAAGTGCTATTTCTTGTATATACCTTTGAAATTGTGATTGTTTTTGAAGTACTTATCCCCTTGTTTGACTAATATTTGTAAATACATGTATGTTATACTGTATCTCTATATTTTTTGCCATTGTCTATGCTGTACCTCAGTGTCTGCCATTGTACTTGCTGTATCTCCTTATCTGCCATTGTATTTTGTACCAATGTATTCTTGCAATTGTCTCTCTGTTGTTTTACCAAGACCGCAGGTCGACCCTGGAAAAGGGACTGTATTGTCTCAGTGGACTTACCCGGTCACCAAAACTCAAATAAATGAATAAATAATATGCCCCCCCCCCAGCTCTGGCTCCCTTCCCAGTGCCTGTGGAGGAGAAGGTAGAAATGTTCTGTGAAGAAGAGGAGGAAGAACCTATAGAACCAGATGATTCTCCAGAGTAAGAATTTGGCTCACCTCCCAGACATTCAGATGACTATACCTCTCACTATACCTTTGTGAGACATGCGTTCAAGACTCTTACCATTTCCTCTCAGGAAACTGATGAGGAGGAGGAGGTTTAATTTATGGGTATGATGGGCTTAGCCCCCAATAAGAGGTTGATGCTGCCCATCCATAAATCCTCAGAAAAGCCACTTTTAAAATCATGTCAGCACCCACCTCAGCTGCTAGCATAGATAAGAAAACAGAGAAAAAATATCAGGTTGACAAACAGGGCTCTGAGTACCTGTATTCATACCCTGATCATGAGTGACTGGCTCAGACTGCTGCCTCTGACGAGACAAAAATGCCCACCAGCTATACATATACATTTTGGCAGCCAAGAAGGCGATCACTCATCTTTGGGAACAACCTTTGTGCACCTACATATTCCCAGTGGCACCAGATAATAAAAGATATCTGTGCTTTGGAACAGCTTATAGTGAGATGTACAGGTAGAACCTCACAATTTGAGATAAAATGGCAGCCCTGGGTGTTTCATATATTGGAGAAGGATGATTCTTTTGTCCCTTAAAGGGACTGTGTATATTTGGGAACATGGGGTACATCTGTGGGGGAGCTGGTGGGTGTGCATTTTCTGGTGCTGGATGGGCCTAGACCAGTACATTTCGGGAAACAACTTTTTCTTATTGGATTGTATGACTTTGTTTAAAACATATGTAGGACGGAGTGAGGTGTTTGATGGTTATTCATTCTACAGAAGCCGTGTTTTCTCTATGTTCACTATTGGATGTATGAAAAGGCTTGTGGAAATCAGACTGTACCTTTCTCTGACTGCCTTTTTTATTTTTATATACTTCCTTTATTGAAGAAAAATAGTTTACAAACATGCATTCGCTGATGCAATTACATTTTTCAGTTTTACAAGGTAGTGTAACATTTCATGGTTATTTAAGAACTATAATCACTATACAAAATGCTTAATTTATAAGTAAAACATTTTTAAAAGGTTAAAAAAAGGGAGAGAGGGGAAGAACAACAAAAAGAAAGGCAAACCTCAAACAGTATTGGGCAAGAAACCTATTTTCTCTGACTGCTTTAATAAAAACAGAGTTTTTTTTTTTGGGGCGGGGGCAAAAGTGCCCCTTTCCTTCCAGCCTCCTGAAAAAGATTCCTGGAACCTGGATACTATGGGCAAAAAGTGTATACCTCAGCTTCCTTGCTGCTAAGGTAGGCAGGCAGCTTATCAGGATTACACAGCACAGTACCAGAGAGCTTTATGGAACTCTGTGCTAGTACTGAGCAAGTGAATAACTGGAATCTTGACACAGCAAGATTAGTCATAGATACCGCAAAGTACCAATGGCTGTGGGTACTAATGACACTGCATTACCCTTGTGTTTATGCCCCTTGTGACTTCCTTCCCTATGCAAAAAAGCTATTATGGGGCAGGGGTAGAAGTGAAACAGATGTGCTGCAGCTACACCAGCACCCAAACCCCAGACAAAACAACCCTGACAAGTCTGTCCAGGTTACCCACCCATTGCCAGTGGGAGGAAGACAGGCTCACTACTCCCGGGGTGGACAAAAATTACCACAGACAAGTGGGTCCTTGAAGTAGTGAGCCAGGGTTTGGCTCTGTAGTTCAAAAGATTTCCAAAACTACAGAACCCCAAAAATGTTCAACCACACACACCAGCAGAAAAGATCCTGCTGGAGCTGGGGGGTGAAGAAATTTCTTGGCAGGTACTTTTTCCACTGCATGTGTTTGCAGCAAAGTGCAAGAGACTTTATTCCAGATACTTCCTAATGCTGAAATAAAATGGGGAGTGATGACCCATTTTAGACCTGAAATACCTGAACAAACATGTAAAGAATAAAAAACTCAAAATGGTAACACTGGACTTGAGTAATTCACTCTCTGCAAGTGGGAGACTTGCTGGGATCACTGGATCTGAAAGACGCCTACTTCCATATACCAGTCAGGCCAATTCACAGAAAATACCTATGGTTCAGGTAATGGAATTACCCTACCAGTTCACAGCCCTTCCCTTCAGTCTCACCTCCGCTCCAAAGATATTCACAAAGTGCCTAGCTTTTGAGAAGGAGAGTGGTGGTGGTGGGTTTCCCCTACCTGAATGATTGGCTAATCCTAGGAAAAACAGAGCAGGAAGCAAACTCCTCCATACTATTGTCTTAAAATACCTTGGAGTATTTGGGTTTTCTCATAAACCTTCAAAAGTCTCAAACAGAACCAGTTTAAGTTCTGGATTTTATCGATGCAGAGTTGGATACCTTGCAAGGGAAGGCATTTCTTTTTCTAGCAAGAGTAGCAAATCAGATTTCAACTACAAAATCCTTCAAAGCAGACCAGCCAAGGTCTGCAAGGGATTTTCTAAGGTTATTGGGTCATATGCCCTACTCCACAGCAGTGGCACCATTGCCAGATTATAGATGAGAGATATTCAGTACCAGCTAAGGGACCATTGGTCTCAGAGGTGGGGACACCCTGTCCAAATTGGTGCCTGTTACAAGAACCTTGTCAAGGGCACTACTAGACTGGTGGAAGGAGGACTGCAACCTCAGAGAGGGGGATTTCCTTCCTCCAGCAGTTCCTTACAGTCATTCTCACAACAGATTTTAGACACGGGGGGCCCACTTGGAGGATCTAACTGTGAATGGTGCGTAGAGTATACAGGAAACTTAAGAGCACATAAATCTCCTGGAACTTGTGGCGGTTTAGCTTGCAATGCAGACGTTTTCCTCCCCCCAGATCAGTGGTCAATCTGTCCAGATCAGAACAGACAACACCACAACCATGTATTGCATAAACAAGCAGGAAGGAACAAGATCTCCAAATCTATGTACAGAGGCCATGGAGATGCGAAACCTGGCATATTCCCTGCAAGACAAGTCAAGTCAAACTTTATTTGTAAGAAGGTGCTTTTCAGAAACCAAAGCGCCTGTACAGAAATTACAAAACTATATCAGATAAAAATTCTATATCAGAACTGTTCCATTAAAATTAACAGTAAAATTCAAAATGAATTGGGAAAGCCAACTCAAATACATCTTTAGTGAAGATTTAAAAGGCTCAGTGGACAGGCACTCTCTCACCCGATGAAGTAGAGAGTTCCACAGGGGTCAGGGCCACAAATGCTCTGGCCCCAGAAGTCTTTAAGTGGACCCTGAGAACCTCCAGGGTCCCTGAGAACCTTCAGGTATTTCAGGTCTTTTGTCGGTGGAACGGAGCAGTCGGGAGGGGCGGTAGGGACAAAGGAGGTCTTGCAAATGTCATGGTCCCTGTTTGTGTAGGGCCTTACAGGTCAGCTATGCGACCTTGAAGGTGATTGTCCACCGCACCGGCAGCCAGTGCAGTTCACGGAACACAGGCGTAATATGATGACTCTTGATGAGCCAGTCAGAAGCCTGGCAGCCGTGTTCTGCACCAGCTGCAGGTGATGGATCTCCACCCCTAGGTATAGAGCATTGCAATAGTCAAGGCGGGAGAACACAAAACCGTGAACTAGTATGGGAAGGTCCTCAGGTGGAACTAGGTGTTCCACCTGGCCGAGGTTCTTCAGATGGTAAAACAAGGTCTTGACAACAGCCGACACCTGAGCTTTAAGTGTCAGTTCAGCATTAAGCACAACGCCCAGGTTACGCACCCATTCAGACGCCCTCAATTGGCTGCCCCAAGTATAATACTGGAAGGGCTACCAGGAGGGAGCCCCTCTACCCGACGACCTGAGTCCACAACCAACACGTCAGTCTTCTCGGGGTTTAGGTGTAGCTATCCACAGTACACCTACCAGGGAAGGACAGTGTGCTGGCAGACTACCTGAGCAGCATCAGCCAGGGAAATTATGAATGGACCCTGAAATGGCAGGTGCTGATATCAGTGTACAGAAGGTGGAGTACACGAGAAATAGATCTGTTCACCTCCTGAGAGAACAATTAACTTCCACTTTTCTGTTGCAGATTCCTAGTAGTGGGTTCAATCCCAGAGGTCATGGAGTTTCTCTGTGGCTTCTCCTCTTTTCCAGCTTCTACTGAGAGTGCTGGTAAAACTGAGAAGGGAGTCAGCAACAGTGATTCTAATTGCTAGAAACTGTCAGACAAACCTGATAGTCCATGCTCCTGTTCTGTCCAGTAGACAGCCTATCAACCTGCCTCTGAGATACAACCTATTAACACAGTCCCAGGGTAGGATAACATTCCTTAAATATGAGAACTTTATGCTTCAGAGCTGGTTCTTGAGGAGTTAGAGTTCTCTTTTCAGAGACAGTTATGGTAGTGCTTAAGGTTTCCAGAAAACGAGCAACAAGGAAAACCTGCACCTCAGAATGGAATTGTTTTTTCTTATGGTGCTCTCTAAAACAGATAAACCCCCTCCAGGCAACTCTGTCCACAGTCCTGGAATACCTAATCCACCTCCAGTCCTTGGGCCAAAGGCATTTGACTTTGAAGATGCATTTGGCAGCAGTGACAGCTTACAAATCAGCTGGCAAAGACAGGTCAGTGGCCTCACAGCCCATTTTCAAAACATTTTCCAAGGACCTTAACCCGTAACCTCCAGTGAGGGAAGTTGTCCCTCCTTGGGATGTGAACTTGTGCATTGCCCAGTTGATGGAGTCTCCCTTTGAGCCCATGGCCACTGCTGCACTGAGGTTTGTCACCTGGAAAATAGCTTTCCTGGTGTCACTGACATCTGCCAGAAGGGTAAGTGAGCTGCAGGTCCTCTGTGCAGATCCTAACTACATAGTTTTCCATAGGGACAAAGTAGTTCTAAGGACAAACAGGACACTGCTGCTAGGTTGTTGACAGGAGTGTCAAGATGGACACACATTACCCGTTTTGCACGATCTGCACTGGCTGCTGATACAGTAGTGGATCACCTTCAAAGTAGGTCTTTTGACCTATAAAGCCGTGCATGGACTTGGCCTCAATTACTTGAAAGAGCTTCTGATTCCCCACAGCCCTGTACGACAGCTCCGTTTGGCTGACGAGGGGTTGCTGGAGGTTCCGAGGGTTGTTTTAAAATCTTCTGGGGCTCGGGCTTTTATGTTTATAGCCCCAACCCTCTGGAATTCTCTGCCCCGTTAGCTTCATGAATGCATGACCATGGGGAGTTTCAAGCAGGAACTTAAGACCCATCTGTGGAGTCAAGCTTTTATGGGTTGATGTTTTATCATTCTGATTTTTATATACAGTATGTATTTCTGTGATTTTATTGTTCATTTGTACAGCGTCTTGGTGCTTGAAAGGTGCTTAATAAATAATGTTCTATTATTATTATTATTCCTTCAAAAAGTGATGTCTGAATTCCACCTGAATCAGTCACTTGCCCTTATAGTTTTCTTCGCAGGACTGTCCAGATCAGGTGAGCAAAAGCGCCACAGTCTGGGTGTGAGACGAGCACTGAGTAACTATTTGGACCACACAAAGGATGCCAGGTCCACTAGCACTCAGCAGCTTATTCCCTGTGGTGAAGTAGGGAAGGGCAAATTAGCATCCAGGAGAACGGTTTCTCGGTGAATCATATCTTGTGTACAGTCCTGTTATGACAAAACTGGCAAACTGTTTCATAGAGGGCTAATGGCACACTCTACAAGAGGCATTTCTGCCTCTGTGGCAGCATCAAGGAGCATCTCCCTGCAAGAGATTGTAAAGCAGCTATGTCGAAAACAGTGAACACTTTCACAAAGCATTACTGTCTGGACAGACAGTGCAGGCGGGATGAGAGTTTTGCCATTGCCGTCTTGCAGAACCTTTTCCCTTCTGTAAATAGGTTCTGTACCCATCCTCCCAAGGTACTGCTGTTAAGTCTGAACTTGTTAAACTTAAGTGAGGGATTCCTGGAGTTTCAAGAAAAAAAACATACTCACTGTAGTAATGTTGTTTTTTCCAAAGGGATCCCTCACTATGTTTAAGTTAGCAATAACCCACGCCAGGGTGTGGGGTTATAGGCATTTAATCCACGCCTGTGGTACATTGTGAGGCACAAGGCTGCAGACTGAGTGTTCTCACAGCAACCCAGTGTGGAGTAAATGCCTATAACCCCACACCCTGGAGTGGGTTTTTGTGCTTATAACATGGGTTGCATGAAGGCCACAAATAATGCTCAGAAAGGGTGATTTTACGGCTGGAAAAGACAATTTTTATTGTGTATCCTTCCCTCTGAAAAAAAAGATCTTACTTCGAGAGGGCTCTTGCAGTAGGTAATTACATATAGGACTGACGCCGGCAGGTGGGAGGACCTCACGGAAAAATTTCTAGCTAGCAGTCCCTGGAGAGGGACCACCCCCACGTCAGGTGACTGGCATCAAGAGACGTCGGTATAAAGGGGCAGTCCCTGACGCCCGCTTTCCAGTTCTTTTCCACCGTTAGCACGTGCAGCGCCTCGCGGAAAAGTTCATGCTTCGTCAGCCCTATCTTTGTCATTTTTTGACCGAAATAATTGCTTTTTTGACTAACGTCAGTACAATCGTCTGTGTATGTCGTCCCCTACACCCTCCGAGCACAAGAATAAGTGCGATTCGTGCGGCGCCCAACTACCGCACAAGGACAGACACTCCCTGTGCCTGTTCTGCCTAGGCCCCGATCACCCAGTCGAGAAGTGCCAGCACTGCCTCAGTTTCAACTCGGCTACCCGGAAAAGGCGGCAACAATCCCTGGAAGCCCATATTCTGAAGAAGAAAATTAGTTCAATGGAGAAGGAGCTCAAAAAACTGAGGCAGGCGTCCACTTCCCCCGAAGGCCATCGGAAGAAAAAGGAGAGGCATCGGGACAAAGGCTCCTCCACCATGTCTCCCTCGGGAGTTGCTGGGATGCAGGTAGCGTCCCCTCAGGGGGGAGGGACCGCTCCTCGACGGCCACCTCGGAGGTTTCCGAGGGGACGCCGCCCGCCCGCCTGGCTCACGCCGGGCCTTGCGGGCGCCTGGGCAGTTGGAGGCCTCCGCTTCTTGGTTCAGCCGCAGGCTGGCCTACCATTGTGGGCGACTCCGGTAAGCCAGGCGTCGGCTCCTCCGACGTCTGCCTGGAGAGGCCCGGTAAGAGGTCCGACCCTTCGGGGCGGCGCGCTGCCTCTACTCCACCAGACCAGGCCGATCCCTATACTCGACCTGCCTCCGGTGATGGCTCTCATAAGTCGGACGCCGGCCTCCAGAGCCCACCGGAGCTCGCCTTGCCACACGCCGGCTCGTCCGATGTCCTGCTTATGGCGAACAGACGACGGACCTCCCACGTCCGTCATACTCGGTTCCCCGCAGCCTTTGCTGCCGTCTGGAGAACCAGAGTCTCCCCACCTTGACCCCGGGGATTTCTCCCCTCCATCCCCAGGCGAAGCTGGGGAACTTCCTCCTCCGTCAGTCCTTCCGTCATTTGGTGCGCCGGTCCTGACCTCGGCTCCCCAGACGCCGGCTCCGACGCTGGCCCCTCCAACGTTGGTACCTCCGACGCCGGGGCCTCCGACGTCAGCCCTGATGCCGGCCTTACCGACTCCGGGAGACATCCCGCTCCCGTCAGGCCCTCCACTGTGGACCCGCCCGTGAGGCCACCAGCTGGGCCGTCTGCTCCGGCAGCCCCCCCCCCCGGCTCCTGGGTACCCTCTGTCCTATCCGACACCAGTGTACCCGGGACCGCAGTATCCAGCGCCACAGTACCCGACGCCAGGCTTCATGATGCCGCAGTACCCAATGCCACAATACCAGACGCCGGGCTACCCGCAGCCGGGTTTTGGATACGCTCCATACGGTTACAACCCGTATCCTTATCCCCCGCCTCCTTCTCCTCCACCGCCCTCGTGGCCGCCGGTGGACCTGCAGGAGACTCCGGCCTCCTGGTGGGCTGAGGCCAAGGCTCAGCTCACCAAAGAGGTCGAGAGCCGCCTTCCAGCAACGGTGCCGTCCCAGATTCCTGCACGTCCGAGGTGGCACACTCCCTCACCACCTCCGGATTCCAGGGTTCTTCCGTCTGGATCCAGAGAAGGGCAGGACACGCTTCCCCGGAGACTTCCCAAGGGGTCCGTTCCTCCCCCGGGTCGGGAAAGGGAGTCCTTTTCCTCTTCATCCTCCTCCTCTTCACCCTCAGACTCCTCAGATTCTTCTGACGGTTGCTCCGAGAGAGACGAGCCACGCTCTCCGTCAAAGCCCAGGCCAAGGACTCCTCTGAAGTCTCCTCCGGAGGATCCTTCTTTTATGGAGTTGCTTAGGAAAATTCAGGAGGTTCATCAGTGGCACTCCCTGGAACCAGATCCTCAGCGTCTGAAACTTGCTGCACATCTGGATCTGCCTGTGACAGCTCCTACCTTGCTGCCACCCTGGATAGAGCCTCACGCTGACCTCGTTACCACAATATGGAAACAGCCGTCTGCTCTAGCCCCACTTCCTAGGAAGTCGAACAGGCTACATCAGGCTCCAGAGGGTGTTGATTTTCTGGATTCTCACCCTCATGCCGACTCGGTCGTGATTAACGCCGCTCACGGCCAGTCGGCAAACTCCAAACATCTTAGCTTGTAACCACCTGATAAGGAATCGCGCCTTCTGGACCAGTATGGGAGAAAGATTTATGCTTCCTCCAAGCTAGTGATCAGGGCCCTGAACTATGTCGGCCATATGGGGGACTACCAGAAGGCCATTCTGACTCAGGTGGAAGCCAAACTGGACTCCTCGCCTGACTCCCAGGTCAAGCAGGAGTTGGCTGATCTTGTCCGTTCTGCTCGTTCGGCCAGTCGCCACATGCTTCGCGCGACATACGATGCAATGGACACAGCTGGACGGAGCTCAGCTTTCGCCGTAGGCTTATGGCGCCATGCTTGGCTCCGCGTGTCAGGGTTGGTCCCGGAGGTGCAAGCTGCTGTCCAGGAAGCACCCTTCTGGGGGTCGGTGCTTTTTGGGGGTGATGTCAAGGACATCATCACCGATTTGCAAGAGAAGAGGACGGCACTGAAGTCAGTTGATTCCATGTACCATTCCCATCAGCAGCAGCGCGGTCCCTTTCGCAGACGGAATCGGCCAAAGGCGAAACCACAGGGAAGGCGGGCCACAAAATGCCAGGCCCCCACAGCTGCTAAGCCCCCCCCACCCAAAAAAGCAGCGGATGCTTCAGCTGCGGTGCTGCCCCACACCACCTGACTCCTTTCCCCTCCCACTGCCTCTGAACTCTCCGGAGGAACCGGTAGGAGGGAGTTTTTCCCTCCACCTTCCGGGATGGGAGAGGATAACTGCAGATTCTTGGGTGCTCCAGCTCATAGCAGAGGGGCACTCGATAGAGTTTCTTCAGAAACCACCCCGCCACCCCCCCTCTGAAGTTGTCTTATTCATGGGAACATCTTCTTTTGGTCCAGGAGGAAATTTCTGCTCTCCTACTGAAGCAAGCTATAGAGCCCGTCCCCCTTCATCTGTGAGGGACGGGTTACTATTCCCATTTCTTCCTGGTCCCAAAGAAGACCGGAGATCTCAGACCAATTTTTGATCTCAGTTCCCTGAGTCTTTTTGTAGAATACATAAGGTTCAGGATGCTGTCTCTTCAGAGCCTTCTGCCCCTCATCCGGCTGGGTCAATGGCTTTGTGCTCTGGATATGCAGGATGCTAATCTGCACATTCCCATTTGCCCATCTCATCGCAAATACCTTCGTTTTGCGTTCCAGGGGGACCACTACCAGTTCAAGGCGCTCCCGTTTGGTCCATCCTCAGCTCCCTGAGTGTTTACCAAATGCCTGGCAGTGGTGGCAGCCCACCTGCATACCAGGGGAGTGCAGGTTTTCCCATACCTGGACGATTGGCTCCTGGCGGCCTCATCCAGGGTGGAACTCCTGCGTTGCCTCTCCCTTACCCAGCAGGTTTTTGCCTGCCTGGGTATTATCATTAACCATTCCAAGTCTCATCTGATCCCATCCCAGAGACTACAGTTTATTGGGGCGATTCTCGATACGACAACGGGCAAGGCCTTCCTGCCTCCGGACAGGGCGTCCACCCTCCAGACCTAACTAAGTCTGCTGTCCGACCGCAGGACAGTCTCTGCAAGGTCGGTCCTTCGCCTTCTCGGGCTCATGGCAGCTGCTATCCTGACAGTTCCTCGCGCTCGACTCCACATGAGAATTTCTCAGTGGACTCTTTGCTCCCAATGGGATCAGCTAGTGGACAACCTAGATCACCCAGTTCTGGTCTCCTCGCCGATGCTTCGAGACTTGCAGTGGTGGATGGTTCGAAAGAGAACCTGTTTCGAGGAGTTCTTCTTTCATCCTCCCCCCTCCCAGACTCTAACCACAGATGCCTCGGGCGAAGGTTGGGGAGCCCATCTAGGCCCTCATCGGACCCAGGGCTCCTGGTCCAAGCTAGAACAAGCTCTCCACATCAATGTGCTCGAGCTTCGGGCAGTGTTATACGCTCTTCAAGCCCTTCACCAATACATCCTTCCCGGCCACCTAGCTGTCCAGGTGGACCACATGTGTATGGTGTGGTACATCAACAAACAGGGAGGGACTCGGTCCTACCCTCTTTGCAGGGAGACAATGAGGGTTTGGGATTGGGCAACACAACACGACCTTCACCTCACAGCAGTTCACATTCCGGGAGTCAACAACACCCTGGCAGACAAGCTAAGTCGCTCTTCTGCTCTGACTCACAAGTGGGAACTGGACCAAGGGGTCCTAGACAATATCTTCCGACTTTGGGGAACACCACAGGTCGACCTGTTCGCATCCCCCCAAACGCAAAACTTCCCGTCTTCTGCTCGCTCATTCCAGAGCGAGGCGCTTTTTGGAGCGACGCTCTGTCTCTAGACTGGAAGGACAGATTCGTCTATGCCTTTCCCCCAATTCCACTTATCCCATGAGTCTTGCAGAAACTAGCTTCAGAAGGAGCGCAAATGATTCTGATCTGATTGCTCCTTTCTGGCCCAGGCAAGTTTGGTTCTCTCTTCTACAACAATACTCAGAGGATCCTCCTCTTCCTCTATCTAGAGGTTTACTGACCCAGGATCAGGGCACCCTGGTCCATTTCGGCCTCAAGTCCCTTCAACTGCATGCATGGCTCCTGCAGACTTAGCCCAATCCCGTTTTGGAGTGTCTCCCAAAGTGGCAGAGATTTTGATGGAGGCCAGAAAACTCTCCACCAGATCCACTTATGCCATGAAGTGGAAAAGATTCACTATCTGGGCTGCTTCCAGGAACGTGGAACCCTTCTCCTGTTCAGTGGGGCTTCTGCTGGAGTACCTACGTTATTTGTTTGACCTGGGTCTCAGTCATTCTTCTCTGAAGGTATACATGGCGGCCATCTTGGCCTATCATGTTCCCTTCGCAGACAAAGCTTTCGCTCAACCAGAGGTCTCTAAGACCTTTCTCAGAGGGGTCCTCCATCTGAGACCCCCCATCCGTACTCCTGCTCCCCCTTGGGACTTGAACTTTGTTCTCGAGAAACTTACTCTCCCTCCCTTCAAACCTGCAGCTTCTGCGGATTTGAAGTTCCCTTCATGGAAGACTCTCTTCCTGGTGGCCATCACTTCTGCTCTGAGAATTTCCAAGCTCCAGTCCCTGATATGTAAAATCCCATACTTGATTTTTCACAAGGAACGTGTTGCTCTTCGGACAGATCCTAAGTTTCTCCCTAAAGTAGCTGAGTCTACTCTAAATCAGTCCATAGAGTTACCTGCCTTTTTTACACAGTACTCTAATCAAGGGGAGTATTTACTCCGTACTATGGATGTTCACCGGATTCTGAGATACCACACCAACAGGACAAAGGATCTCAGAAAGACTGATCAATTGTTCGTCTCTTTTGCTCATAAAAGGGAAGGCAATGATGTTTCCAAGCAATGCCTATCTAAGTGGTTGGCTCATTGCATCACTTTCTGTTATGACAAATACAGCAAGACCCTCCTGGTTCAAGTAAGAGGCCACTCCACCAGAGGGGTAGCTGCCTCAGCGGCTTGTTTCAAAAATGTGTCTGCGACAGACATTTATGCTGCCTCCACCTGGACTTCCGTCCATACCTTTACTAAACATTACAGTTTGGATGTTGCCTCTCGCCTTAGAGCAGGCTTCGGGCTGGCTGTTTTGCAAGGCCTCTTGTCTTGAGGCTTGCACAGCTAGAACTGCTTTTTGGAGTAGTTTATCCTCCTCCCGGTGCCTCTCTTTATCCCAGACTGCTTGGGACTCAGTCCTATATGTAATTACCTACTGCAAGAGCCCTCTCGAAGTAAGATAGTACAGTTACGTAAGAACTTACCGTAACAGTAGATCTTCGAGAAAGGCTCTTGCAGTAGGTAATACCTTCCCACCCTCCATTCCCCTTGGCTTTTTCAGCTCCTTTTCCAGTGAGGGAAATATCCGCTCCTCTCTCGTCCGGCCTTTCTGGCCCGTGGCGGGAAAGAACTGGAAAGCGGGCGTCAGGGACTGCCCCTTTATACCGATGTCTCCTGACGCCGGTCACCTGACATGGGGGCGGTCCCTCACCAGGGACTGCTAGCTAGAAATTTTTCTATGGGGTCCTGCCGCCTGCCGGCATCAGTCCTATATGTAATTACCTACTGCAAGAGCCTCTCTCGAAGATCTGCTGTTACGGTAAGTTCTAATGTAACTGTACTTTCCACATGTAGACTGAGAATACACATTTTATGGTTAAGTTAAACGTTTCTGTAAAGTACAAAGCATTGTAGACACATTAGTGCTAATGATCACATGTAAACTAAGTGAAGCACATGAGGGTTGGTTGAGTACAAAAGAATATGACTATTAATTACAAAGAGATCTGCCCAGATAATTACTGTTTACCACTTTTTCATATGAGCTTGTGGTACAAGTGGTAGACAAGAAGTACAGGAACTCAGACACTGGCAAATATGAAATGCAGAATGAAGAGCCTCAATCTGAAGGGTAGCTGTGTCAAGACACATCTATCTGTTTAGACACGAGTAGATTTAGTTAGAGATATTGAAGTATTTCTAGGACAATAGAATTGTTGTACAAGTCAAATGTTGCTATGGAAACCCTGATTTTAGACCACAGACCCAGAAACTGTCATTATGTTGCTGGTTTAAGAATTCCAGTTTTAGTGTCAGTGGGAAGAAGTACAGGAACTCCGTGCCTGCTGCCAAAAAGTTACAGGAACTGAGTTCCTGTGCATTCCTGTTCACTTTCATCACCGATATGAGCTAATGTTTAGAAGTTTATTTCTCAGAGAATGACAGCTACTGCTTAACCCCTACTATTTACATACCAATAATGCAGTGCTTGCAACTCATGGAAGTAATGTATTGTTATGCATGGTAAAAAGCAAGGAAAACAGATGTTCTAACATGTTTTATTGATTACTTTTGGAAAGGAGTTGTTACTTTGCTGTTCTGTGTCGGAACACTACAAAGAAGTATTAAAGTATTTACATCATTACAATATAAACAAACAACACTCTACTCATATACTCCAGGAAGCAAGTGAATATTTTAGAAGTGTTACAAAGTTATTACGCTATTGATTAAAAATAGAACAAATTTCCCATAGAATTGTGCAGTCCACAGAAAGCTTGCCAGTATACAGTTGTATTATCCTCATGTTGTGTTTCACTTAGTTTACATGTGATCATTAGCACATACAGGTATGATTATTAATTACAAAGAGCTGTCCCCAAATAATTACTGTTTACCACTTTTTCATATGAGATACTGTTCAGAAGTAAATTTCTCTGAGAATGACACAGGTACTGCAGAACCCCTATTATTTACATACCTATAATGCAGTGCTTGCAACTCATGGAAGTAATGTATTCTATTACATAGTAAAAAGCAAGTAAAACAGATGTTCTGACATGTTTTATTGATTACTTTAGGAAAGAAGCTGTGTTACTTTGCTCTCCAGTGTTTTGAACACTAAAAAGAAGTATTAAAGTAATTACGCCAGTACACTATAAATAAACACTCTACTCTTATACTCCAGGAAGCAAGTGAATATGTTGGGAAAAGTGTTGCGCAGTTATTCTGCTATTGATTAAAATAGAACAAATTTCCCACAGAATTGTGCAGTCCACAGAAAGTTTGCTAGTGCACAGTTGTATTTTCCACATGTTGTGTTTCACTTAGTTTACATGCGATCATTAGCAGTAATGTGTCTACATTGCTTTTGTACTTAACAGAAACGTCTAATTTAAACATAAAATGTTATTCTCAGTCTACATGTGGAACTGTTTTTTCAGATGGAAGGATACACAATAAAAATGGTCTTTTCCAGCTTTAAAATCACCCTTTCTGAGCATTATTTGTGTCCTTCATGCAACCCATGTTATAAGCACAATAACCCATTCCAGGGTGTGGGGTTATAGGCATTTAATCCAAGCCTGGGGTGCTGTGAGGACACTCGGCCTGCGGTCTCATACCTCACAGTGCACCCCAAGCGTGGATTAAATGCCTGTAACCCCACACTCTGTTGTGGGTTATTGCTAACTTATTTTATATGCTAGGGCATTCTACACAATTACTTGCCAAGTCTGTACCTAGAGGCAAACTGGTCAAAGATGGTCAGAAAAATCGCACAGCATAGCTGACTTTGTCCCTTTAAGAATTTTTGTTTGCCGTTTAACTAGTTTCAGTGGTCTCTGCTCACACTAGCTTTAGAAATAAATCTGACATTATAGTGGAGGGGAGAGCATGACCATGCAGCGTGACCATACAGCAGAGTTTGAATTTGATTCAAAATTTCATAATTAGCATACAGTTCTAAAGCTCTGGGGCTGCTCATTCCAGGGGAATGATTGTAGTTGTTAAGAACAGTGAGGGATCCTTTTGGAGGAAACAACATTACTGTGGTGAGCAACTTTTTCTTCCCTGATCACCTCCTCTAAGAAGGAATGGAATGTGCGACAGGCCCAGAAATAGTGCCGGTACGTACCACTTTCCGTATTGCATCTGCCACACATAGACGACACCCCAGTGTTAAATTTATTTCAGTGTACTGGGAGGCATGTACAACCTGTTAATAAATCTGTAACAAGGCAGACTAGATGGACCAGGAGGTCCTTTTCCACCGACAACTACTATGTAACTATGTAATTGTACTGTGCCTCCTCGAAGAAGTTTCACATTGTAAGTCCCATGTGAGTTTCACAAATGGTGCCCCTGGCTTTATTTATTTATTTATTGAAGAGAAACGGAATTACAATCCTTTGAGTCATAGACTCCTTTGCAAAGGTTTCACATCAGTACAGAAAGCACAAACATAACATTTACTAGTATTATACAGAGGTCACATGGCACAGTATATACATTGTGTCAAGGATCCTTAAGTGGATTTTTGGTCTTAACTGTAGGTAGATTACAGATTTTGGGGGGGGGGGGGTCCTAATTGAACCCTGAGTCAGATTTTATATACATTGTGATTGTGGGACCTGAGGATGCAGTCAAGGAGTAAGGTTAGGCATTTTATCCCTACCATTATGGATTTTCTGCATTCGCTGGCGCTATATAGACTGCTAGCAATGAGCTTCCTTTTGTGTTTTGGAGATGATGGAGGTGTAAAGGTTGCAGTCACAGGTAGCTGGTACAAGGAGGAGGTTCTTAAGGCCAGTTTTTAATTGGCCAAGACTATGGTCTAGGGAAGTAGAGGCCGGTAGGCTATTTAGCCAGAGGGGAGTCTGGTATCGGAAAGACCTTTGTCTTAGGGAGGTCCTACAGCGGAGGACTAGGAAAGAGGTGCCAGTGGTGCATCTAGGGACCCTCCTGTGTGGGACTGTCTGGATGAGGGGGTGGAGGCCTTTGGGTGCTAGATTCATGAGTATTTTTTGGCTTGGAGGGTGGTGTGGTACTTAAGCCTATCTTCGAAGGTGAGCTAGTTCTTACTTTTGTAAAGCTCACATGTGTGGATGTCTCTATCACTCCCAGTGACCAGTCTGCAGGCTTTATTGAGAGCTATGTTGATGCTGTGTAGGGCTGTTTGGTCGGCAGATCCATAAATCATAATGCCATAGTTGACCAAAGATAAGACAGAGGAAGTTATGGCAAGATGTAGGGCCTGAGGGGGTAGGCAATGCTTATGTCTGTATAGGATCCCCAATCTGGTATTTATAGCAGCGGTAAGGTGTTGGATGTGTGTGTGTGGTAGGTAAGGGAGGTTTCCAGAGTGACACCCAGGTATTTGAAGCTAGAGACCTGTTCAAAAAGGAGACCTTGGGAGTTTGATATGAGTAGTGGAACACTACTGAGTGTGCTTTGGTGGTGGGCAAAGATCATCGATTTCGTCTTATTGTAGTTGAGTACTAGGCGATGCTCTTAGAACCAGGATTCTATTTCTCTAAAAAAGCCTTGTAGGGCTGATTGTAGGGAGTCAGGATGGGGGTGTTTCCAGAGCAGTACTACATTGTCCGCATAGAGCAAGAGCGTCCCATTGCAAGATTGAGGGGGGGAATTTAGGAAAAGGGTAAAGAGCAATGGGCCAAGGATGGACCCTTGGGGGACACTCCATTGGACTGGTCTTTCATAGGAAAGGGTGGTGTTAATTTTTACCTGTTGTGTCCAGCCAGAGAGATAGTCTTTGAACCAGGTGGTTGGCTCAGGGGAGAAATGTTGGGAAGGAAGGGCATGGAGCAGAAATGCATGACTGACTAAATCGAAGGCTTTGGTCAAGTTGACCTAGATTGCTCCTGCTATGGACCCCTGGTCCAGGGCCTCGTGAATGTATGAGGTAAATTCCAGGAGGGCAGTGGTGGTGCTGTGCCCCCTCCGGAACCCGTGTTGTTCATGGCAGAGCAGCAAATATTTGGTTAAGTAGTCGGTAAGCTGGTCCGACATAATTTTTTGAGCGCTTTGGGGGATCGAGATGGGTCGGTAATTACTGGTGGAGATGGGGTCACCACTCTTCAGTATGGGGGTAATTATACCTCTTTTCCATGGCGTGGGGAACTGGCTGAGGTGTAGCAACCAGTTAAGAATTTTGGTAAGATGTGGCAGGGTGACATCCAGAGTTAGCCTGCGCATTTTGAGATCAGTAGTCACTGCTATAGCGTGCGTTCATCAAGGCTTTGGTGAGGTAGCGTTTAGCCTCACTGCAAGAGATGATTCTCAGCCGGAAGGGTAGGGGGGAGGGAGCGTGGTGGCAGAAGGTGTCTATGGGGCCGTTAGGAATTGGGTCAAAGAAGTTATGTGGGAGGATGGTGACTGAGGTCTGAGAAGGTGGTATTAAGGGCATTGGATATGGCAGTGGGGTCCTGGGTGAGGGCACCATCCACTAGAATCTGCGAGGGGGCCGGGGAAATGGTTTACCCACACAACTCTTTTATATTGCTCCAGAATTTTTTCCCTGAGCCCCAAGTGGTGGTGAGGGCATGCTTGTAATAAGTGGCCTTGGCTAGCTGGATGGCCCAGGTACATTTGTTTCTGGCCTCTCTGTAGAGTTGCCTGTCCTAGGGTAGCCATGAGTTCAGGGCCCTATGCCAGAGGTTGTCTCTATGGTGCATCAGATCAAGCAGGGACTGTGAGATCCAGGGGGTATCCCTAATTTTTAAAATATGCTTTGAGAAGGGGGCAAAGGTGTCACAGGCAGCGTTAAAGGTGGTGATAAAGGAGAGAAGGGCAGTATCAACAGATTGAGCATTACGGATGGGTGACCAATCACAGGAAATAAGATATGATTTGATGCGCCTTTGGAATGTAACTTTAGGGAGGCTAGAAGGGAGTTTATTTGCCCACCAGCAGGTGACAGGGGAGTGGTCACTTAGCACGTCAAGAAGCACTTTAACCTGGGAGAGGTTATTCGAGTTGTTGGTGAGGATGAGGTTGAAAAGAGTGGAGGACCCTGTTCTGGGGTTAAGTCTGGTGGTGGGGAAGGACCACCTGAGTGAGGTCATAGGCTAGAACAGGGTCTTTGTAGGTGGCTGATATGGTGGATAGCCATTTCACGTTGAAGTCTCCCATTATAATTAGTTTGCTATTGGGAGGGAGATGTGTGTTGCTGGAAAGTATAGCGTCAAAGGCTGGCTTTTGACTAGTGGGGGGGGGGATGTAAACTGCCATAACATATAGCGGTTTTCCATGAGTGCCAAGTGTGATCTTAATGGCAGTGGATTGGGCACCATGGGTCGGTGGGGAAGGTAGACCGGGAGCGCTTGCAGCATGATTTTGACATAGAGGGCACACCCACCTCCCCCATTTGCTTAGTCTGTCTGCTCGAAAGATGGAGTAGCCACTGAGGGTAACAGAGGCATCAGGGATGTTTTTCGAGAGCCAGGTCTCTGATAATGCCAGGATGTCAGGGGTGTGTTGAGCGATCCAGCCCTGAAGAGGAGGCCCTGAAGAGGAGTGAATTTACTTAGAAGGCTGCAGATATTGAGGGAGGCTAGTAGTAGGCTGCCTTGCTTGCCCTCTGTTGTTGCACCAGGAGTATGTTGCCCCCAGATTAGGATGCACATTGCCTGACAGTAAGAGGAGGAGGAGTGCTAGACGGAGAAAAGCTTTCCATAGTAGCTTGGGTGCAAGGCGATGGGAGTGAGGAGAAATGAGGTTTTTGGAAGGTCCAACAGGTATTGGGAGGGTGTCTATGAGATGGGCTAATACAGCAGGGGATAGTGAGGGATGGGGGCTGAGTGAGGGGCCGGTATCTTGTACTATATGTCCCTTTCCCACTGCTGTTTCACTTTCAGAGATCGAACGGGGGATTTTTTTCTGAAGTTTGAGTATACTTTGGCTAGCAAACCTGTGGGTGCCCTGATGGATGACACGACTAGCTCCTTCCTTGTCAAGACTGAGTCCAGTGGTACTTCCCTGCCCAACTTATGTATAGCCATCCTCACCTGCAGGTATCTAAACGTGTTTTTGGGGATATTGATTTCCTCCTTGAGAGTTTGAAGTGGTTTCATTGTGTTACCCCCAAATAAGTCTTCCATGCACTGGACCCCACTTTCTTGCCACTGTGGGAATTCCCCCTTCCTCGAACCCAGGCAGGAACTCAGGGTTGGCATATACTGGGACCCGCACAGAATTAGCTTTTCTGTCCTTTTGTTTCTTCCTTATGTTTGCCCATGCCTTGAGTGCGCATGTTGCTAGTTCCTGTGCTCCATCTGATGCTCTGTATGCTCTTAGGCCCTCCCTGTCCAAGTATGAGGATAGAGCATGCCCTTCCTCAGGGTTCTTTAGGGATACTCAGCTAGCTCCCTTCTGTCTTATAGTCCATTTCTTGATGTAGCTTACATTTGTAGCCAGCTGGTGCCTTACAGTATCAGGGAAGTTCCCCCCCCCCCCCCTTAACAGCCGTCCCTTTAACTCTCAGTGGGCTATCTCTGGTTATCTTTAGATTCTACAAGAAGTCTGAGCACTGTTTCTGCAGTCACCTAGTGTCCTTATCAGCCAGCCCCATTGGCAGCATCTGAATTATATATAAAATCCTTGGCAAGAAGTTGATCTTTATGAAATTTATCCTACCCAGCCATGAAATGGGAAGTGACTGTAACCTAGCCAGATCCTCTCTGAGCTTAGTCAGTGTGTGTTTATATTTAAGCTCATATATGAGGGCAATGTATCCCCCACCTGAATGTCTAGATATTTAATGTAGGTGGTGACTCTGCAGTGTTCAGATCTTATTCTCACCTGGGCACCTCCACCCACCTGCATCAGTTCAGACTTTCTGCCCTTAATTTTGTACCCTGAAAACCACCCAGATTGCTGCATTATAGATGTTCGTGTTGGGTTGGACCTGTCTGGCTGTGTCAGAAAGAGCTGCATGTTGTCTGCATACAGCACTGTTTTATATGGTGGCCCCTGTGCCCCCTTGATGACCACCACCTCCTCACATGGCCTGATCCGTTTTGCTAGGAAGCACCAAGGGAGGTCGACAGTAAAAATGCTGACCTCCCCCAGAGCGACGGCACAATACCGATGCAGGAATTGTGCCGCCTATTTCAAAAGTGTTTTCTGTGAGGGCTGTGCCCCACCACCCCGGTTTAGGATTCCAGGTCGAGGTTGGTCCGGGGGGTGAAACACTGGGGGAAGGCGAAACACGGAAAAAGGACCATTACCGTGAATGTTGCCCATAATGGTCTTTTTTCGTGTTTTGCCATTGGGATGTCGACCTAAAGGGGTGCACCGGCTCTGCTAGGGGTTCAGAGGCAAGGGCAGACAGGAGGGGCAATAGAGGGCACCCCTGACATGTTCCTTTGCTCAATGTGAAGTCCGCAAACATCTCAATGTTTACCAGGATGTCACCTATGGCCCCTTATACAGTATCTTTGCCATTTTGATAAATGATTCCCCCAGGCCAAACTTAGCTAGTACCTCAAACAGGTAGTGTCATTCAAGCGTGTCAAAGGCTTTTTCAGCCTCCAGGGGGAGCACAAAAGCTCTCCCTGGATGCTTACTTCCCCATTCCACCACATGCAACAGCCTTCTGACATGAAAGAAGTGCGCCCCTTTATGAATCCCATCTGATCCCTTTGGACTAGATCTGGGAGTATATTATAATGTATTGGCTAATATCTTGGCCATAATTTTAACATCACAATTCAACAATGATATAGGGCGGTATGCTGCACACTCCCTGGGTTCCTTCCCTGCTTTGTACAAGACTGTAATAATAACTTTGTTACACCCTGTGGAAAGTTCCCCCATCTTTGCTGTTTCTACCAGCATGTGATGCAGCCCCTTCAGACATGGTTCACTTGTTGCCCTGTAAAATTCAGTGGGCAACCCATCCATGCCCGCCGCTTTACCTGCTATGAACACTGGCACAGCCGAGCTCACCTCTTCGGATGTAGTGGAATTCCCCATGATCTTCACTTGTTCTTCGGATGGCTGTGGCAGGTTGAGCTGGTCCAGAAAGCTACCCATTTCTTCCTCTCCTGCAGTGCACTCCCCTATGTATGGTGACTTGTAAAACATTTACAAACTATTATCTGATTTCTTTCAGCTGATTTTGCATTGTCCCTTGCAGTTATGTTGGAACTCCTGTGACCTCTTGCCAGTCTGGCCAGTGGGGGACCTGTCTTGTTCCCCATCCCAAAAAAACCTCTGCTTTGCAAAGAAGAGGGACTTACTTGTTCTGGGTCAGCACTAAGTTTACTGCCTCTCTGGCCACCCCTCGGAGTCTGAGTTTCCTCTGTGATGTCCGAGTCTGGTCTCTTTTCAAGCTCTTTAACTTGTACCTCATTCTTTTCCAAGTATTCCCTCTTGCCTTTTTTTTATCTGCCATAAAGGCAATAATAGCTGTGCCCCCCAACCCCGAAAGCCTTCCCTGCTTACCATTAGATAGCTTTAGAAGGATTTGTAGCTTGCTTAGATTCCTCACAGAACTTCCATTGCTCTACCAGGAATTCCTTGAACACTTCTTGTGTTAGTATATACATGGGAAAGTGCCAGGAACTTGTCTGTGGTCAAGTCAGCCTTGGCTTTAGTGCGCACAAGATTCATTTGTGATCAGAGAGTGCCGTTGCCATGATACTGGTCCTTGCCGCCCTATGGCACAACGTAGACCTCAGAATAAAAATATAATCAATGCAGGGCCAGATCTTATGTGGGGTTGCAGAGCTTGGATTAGCCTCCCACCACACATCAATTAAGTCCAGTTCACCAAGTCCTCTTCCCCAGTCTGGCTACCCCAGGTTCCAGTCTCTTATTTGTATGTAATCTATCCAGCATCGTGGAATTAATACACAGTTGAAATCCCCCTCCCCATTCTTAGGTTCAGGAAATTCTCTCTATGCAGCAGAGCCAGCAGCTGATCAAAAAATAACTGATCATGGGTTACAGAGGCATAAACATTTCCCTGCATGACCATTTCACTCTGCGGTATGCCCGTGACAGAGACATAGTGGCCTCTGCTTGGGTCTACCACAGACATCTCTTTTACAAACAGCTTCCTGTTGACCAAAATTGCAATCCCTCTTTTATGTCCATTGTACGAGGCATTATGACTCTGGCCCACCCATTCCCTAACCAATTTCTGATGTTCTATGTCTGTCAAGTGCTTCTCCTGTAGGAGAGCTATTTGCACATTGTACTGTTTTAACAGGTTCAGCAGTTTCTTCCATTAAACTGGTGAGGAGAGCCCCTGGACATTCTAGGAGTATATCACTATATTATTAACCATTAAATATCAGTAGGTAATATCTGAGGTCCTGGGGGGGGGGTAGTCCCCTACCGTACCAAGACTCAGGCTCCCCCATACAGCTTGATCCACACCCTGTGTAGCTGCTCCCCCCCTGCTCTTTCTCAGTTTGCTGCTCATGGTCTCATCTTTCCCCCACCACTCACCCACTTTACCGTTTCTCATTACAGAGATTCTCCATCTCACATGAAAATTGTCTGGAGCTGGAATTTGAATAACAGTGTTAAAATAAAACAATGAACAACATGTGACTGAACATAACCCTTTGCTCCCTCTTGTCACCAGGTATCCACCCTGACGTCACTGTTGTCTTACTGAATTCACAAATACTGCCCCCTTCTCTAAGCTGCGAACATTGTTCCCATACCCACCCACCCCAACCTTGTTGTCAGTTTTCAAATTCCGTTCAAATAGCATCCTCCTCTTCACCTCCTGCAAATACTCAAGTGCACTGTGGCTAGTGCACAGGTGAGACCCCGGAAATCCCCACCTCCCCAACATCTTTACAGGTCTGGCCACCCTTCAAATTATTCTTCACTTCACCCGGTGTTTGTGCTGTGTTCTCTGGCATGCCGTACCCTGTGAAAAGTACCCTATTAGCATTGTATTACTTTTAGCTAAGACTCTCATTATGACCTTACAGTGCTGATTTCCTGGGAGCTCCTGGCTTGTCCTCACTTGTGCTATGTTACCACAGGGAACATCAGTGCTGTGGCATACTTCCCCCTTGTTTTCTTGCCGTTCCGAAGCACATTGTGCCCTGCCTCCCACCCCATCGACCGTTAAGAGTGCTTGTGCTGCGGAAGGGCCCAAGGGAGCAGTTCATCACTTGTGCATGATTGTCAGTAGCTTGCATGCACACGTCAACATCTAGGCCACTCTGCCTTTAATGCTTATGAAATTAGTTCAGCATATCAAAGCAGTCTAGTGCATATGGCAATCACCTTGCTTCCCCCCTCTTGGTGTGATGATCTCTTCCTCTGTTATAACCAGGGGGTTCGGACCGGGATACTTTAGTCTTGTTGCTTGCCACCATGCTTAATTTGAAGCACTTCCAGGCTACTTTGTGTAGTGGAGAGGGAAAAAAATGGAACAAGGGTCCCCAGGTCCCACCTTGTCTATCTTACTCTGCCACAAGTTTAAAGAAGCAACAGTTTCAAGACCCGGTGTGCACCAGTCATTGTTGTATCAGATTTTTCCCACACACAGAATTCTCTGGCTTTTTTCTCCTCCCAAAATGTGTGTGGGTGCCCCTCCTGCTGGATTGCTAGCAGCACAGGGTAGGCAAATCTAAAATCTAAACCTTTCTTTCTCAGTCGGTTCATCAGCTGCACATACACTTTACATTTGTGTTGCACTGCTCTGGAAAAATCTTGAAATATGAACAGTTGCTGTCCTTCATATTTGAAGGATTGTGCAGCTCCGTATGCACTTAACATTCATTGTTTGTCTAAATAGTTATGCAGCCTGCAAATTGCCTGCCCAGAGGGTGGGAGCTTTACTTTTCGGCTTGGCCCGAATGCTCTGTGGGGTGGATCATCTTGATCCTGCTGTTTCCTTGTGCCAGCTTTTCGGGAATCCACTTACCAAGGAAGGTCACCATATCCTTTCCTTCAGCCCCATCTGGCATCCCTTGGATTCTCAAGTTGTTCCTCCTGTGATTGTTCTCCATACTATACACATGTTCATGGAGCACCTAGAGTTCTTCTTGTAGGTGGGCCATGCTGTAGAGTCCTCAACCACTGACACCATCTGCTCTACTTTCATAAGTCTTTTCGGTTGCTTTTCACATCTACTGGTTAGTGCTTCTGTTTTGCTAGTTATCTCCTTTAGTTTAGGGATTAGAGCCAAGTACCCACTCCAGTATTGCTTCCCCCATGCTGCCATCGATTCAGTCGTTATTCCAGGGCTGACGCTCACTTCCATGCCTTTTGTCACTGCTCCTTTATTGTCTTTCTTTTTGGACCTTTTGGATTCTCTGGTGGTTGTAGAAGCCCAAAACAGGTCCATTACACCTAGCGATACCACTTTCCTACAGTTTCCCCACTGTTCTGTGAATATTTATTAAATGTTATTCTCTGGGGTCCAGGAGTTCTTGAGGAAGCATCTAGCCATGAGTTACGCACATGTGCAGTCCCCCTTGCCCTTCTTAACCTCACAGTCCCTCCCCTTGTCTTCCTTTTTTCCCATTATGTATCTGGAAAATACCTTGTCCCCTTCAGCGATCCCTTTGGGTATCTTTTTTTCTGTTTGCGCCATCTTTTCTTCTGTTTGTGCCTTTGCGCCTCTCACCACCTACCCTGCTTCTCTCTGCTTTTCTTGGTACACCTCCCTATCCTCTTTACTCTGTCTCCTTGTACCTCCTAGCATACCCCATTAGCCTTTACCTTTAGAGCCACTTCCCTGAAGAACCATAGTGGTCTTTTTTTTTTTTTTCCTCCTGTTTTTGCACATTTCTTTTACACAGAGGTTTGCTGCCTTCATTATGCTACCACTTTTATTTTGACCCACTGTTCCTCCACCCCATCCAGGCAACCCCCACCCCCAATCGTCTCTGAGGCATGAATTCACCCATTTTTCAAAAATCTGCCCTCCTGAAGTCTAGAACCCTTGTCCTTGTGTGGTTTGTCTCTGCTGCCCTGTACAATGATCGCTAGTCCCCAGTTGGCATCCCAGCTTGACATCTGCAATACTGTCCCTATTTTTGAGCACCAGGTCCAGTATTGCCCCATCTCGAGTGGGCTATCTAGCTGGTTGCCTGAGAAATGCCCCCTGCAGGGAGTCTAATATGTCCCTGCTTGTAGTCTAGATCATGGCTGGGAGGCTCCCGTCTACATCTGGCAGTTTGAAGTCCCCAATCAGCAACACCTACCCGTTTTCTGGCATCATGCTGGTGGCTTCCCCCAGTGCCTTATCCAATTCTTCCCTTATGTTGGAGTTCTGTATATCACTCCAGTGCGTTCTTCCCCTTGTGTTGGAGCTCTCTATATCACTCCAGTGTGAATAGTGGCTCTGTCTTCTGTCTCCAGGGTGACCCACAGCACCTCCACTTCAACCCATCCTTTACTCCTAGGTTACCTTGCATTTCCATTGCTGTAATACCCTTCATCACATACAGCACAACTCTTCCTCCCCTCCCTATCCTTCCTGATGTTAGTGTAGTCTGGTATGACCATATTCCAATCATGGCTTCCTGTGCACCATGACTCAGTAATGGCCACAAGATCCAGGTCTGTCTCTGCTGTGATGGTCTTCATGTCTGGAATTTTATTTCCAAGACTCTGTGTTGGCACACATGGCTCTCCACACCTTGCTCCCACTCTGTCTGCAACTTCCCTTCCCCCACTTCCTGTTTGTTGTCACTTGAAACTTCCCTGTTGTCTCCCTCCCCCCTCTCATTACCCTCTTCATACCTTGCCTCCTTAACACTGCCCTTTCCACCTCTTCTGTTCTTGTCCCCTTTGTCCCCTACTATGCTTCTGCTTCCTTTAGCTAGTTTCCTCCTCTCGGGGCCTCTCTTCCTGTTGCTTCAATCGGGGGTGCAGTTTATACCTCCCTTTGTATTACTGCCTCCTCCCCTCAGTTACTTTAAATGTTTATCAAAGTAACATCCAAACCTTCCACTGAGGACTGCTGTCGTCTTCCCTTCCCAGATGGATGCAGGCCATCACTTCTTTTAGACCTATATTCTTTCAGGTCAGCCCCCTGTCTGCAATGAAGTCCAACCCTTCCTCCCTGCACCATTCTTTCAGCCAAGTGTTGAAGGTGGTGTTGCAGAGTACCCTATCCTCTCCTAGGCCATGGACAGGTAGCTGCTCAGCGAATGCTGCTGTTCGTGCTACTTGCCTTAGGCTCCTCCTCAGTTCCTTGAGCTGTCCCTGTACTACCCCAGCCTCATCCTTTACTAGCTCCCCACCATGACCTGCCACTCTAGTGATCCTTAGAGCACACTGTCCTTCTCTCTGAACCAAAGCACCACGTAGGCACCAAACCTTCCTCTGTTTGCCCCTTCCTGTTCCCAAATCGATCCCCCTGACAGTCGAGTCCCCTTCCAGAAGCTGCTTTCTCCTCTGTTGGGGTTCTCTACCTTCCAACTTGGGACCTTCCTTCGCAGGACCCACAGTCCTCCCTTGTCACCAGTACAGGGTGGCTCCTTATGGCAGTCCCATCTTGCCAGAACAGTGAAGGAATTCTGTAGTGGCACAGGCTGAGGAGTGTACCCTGACCTGCCACCCTCTTCTTCCTGGAGCCCACCAAGCTCCAACTGGCCCTCTTGTCATCTAAGCAAGCTCTGGGGCAACAAAGTGCTTGTGAGTGGTGCAGAAGGTCCCCTGGATACTAGCCAGCTTGACGTGGAGATGAGCAACCTCCACCCTCAACCTGGAGAGGTGCATGCAGATGGGGTAGAGCTTTAGTCTTC